>SKCR01054033.1:0-48003 GCA_019454045.1 Zanthoxylum bungeanum | reverse complement strand
GTTTGTTGGCCAAAGTTAATACCTTTATCCGTCGAGGATGGGTTTGAATCATGAAGGCTTTGTTCTATATCGGTGTCTTTCCAAGTTGTGATTTTTTGGCCAAAGTCAAGATCTCTTCTTGTCCATCGACATTGATTACGAAGCTTTCCATAGTCAATGGGTTCCGCTTAACTGGGATCACTAAGTTGTTGTGCCAAAGCCAAGGCTTAGTTGATTCAGAGGAAAAAGGTTGGTAAATATTTGGATATATTGGCATATATAAGATATATGTTTCGGACTTGGATGTCCATCTACTGGATCTAGGAATTGGATGGGATCCAATTGATCTTAGAGATCTACCTAGTTAATTATCATACAATTTGTTGGCAAAGTCAAGATTGTGTGTTATTTAATGAGATCCTAGCCTACGGAACAAGGTTTCCCGAGTACTCCACAGAGGGTTAGAGGCTCGCCGAAAAATAGTGGGAGGCAAGTATTAAATTTGCAATATTCGTTTAGTTACTTGCCATACGCGCTCATTTCAAATATTTTGTCAAATAAATTAATATATTAGTTGGACTAATAATTAATGTTGTTTTAATAATAGTTGGACTGTATTCAAACTATTTCATTTATATTTGATTATACAATTGGATTATAGGAATCAATATATTTGAATTAACCATTTCAATTAATAGTTGATTTTATAATTGATTATAGTAATCAATAAATTGAATTTAACCTATTAATTATAGTTGATTATATAGTTGGACTATAGTATCATTATAATCATAGTACCTAAAATCGTTGATTTGATAGTTAGACTATTAGAATCAAGATAATTGAATGATTAGTGTTTAAAACATAACCCTGGGTGAAAATGTATTAAAACGAATTTAATTTTCAAATTGGGAATAATGAATCAGGATAGTCCTGAAAACTAAGAAGTTACTTTATTTGATAAAATAACATCTTAAGCCTAAGCCCGGAGTTAAATCAAATAGTAAAACATGATATTTGGAATATTCATGTGATGATAACTTTAGTGTTTAATCCAATAAGCTTGCCAAATAGACTCTTTAATTTCTTAATCAGAACTAAGGATTAGATCCTTATAGTATGATATTGAAATTGAAGGATCTTCATAGATCTATTCTTAGATCTTAGAAGTACTAAATTGCAATAATAAACTCTTGGAGAGTTAATGGCAATTCTCAAGGAGACAAGGCCAAAGTTTGCAATATGGCGAGAAGCGCAAGGCGCATCTTACTTCGACATTCTGGAAGGCCAAGGCTTGGCCAAAGGCTTCTGGGTATGGAAAAGAGGCAAAGGCAAAGTCATTAGAATCTTCTGGGAAGATAAAGGACATATCCCAAAATATCTGCCTAAATTGTGGCAAACGGGGACACGAAAGTGTGACTGCAGTATGGACAAGGCAGACATGAAGGAATGAAAACGAGCAAGGCTTGACTTCAAATAAGTTTGTCATTAACATGTTCACTACTAGTATTAAAATTGGATTTTAGATACTAAAAGGTGGTACATAAATATGGACTGATGTGAAGAATCTGCTGAGAGCAGGATACTAACTTCAGATGAGATTTAATCTGCGAATCAGAAACGGGACGAAAGTCGCTGTTTTAACCGTAGATACCTAATTTAGGAACTAGCCTTCGGGTGTGTACTTAAATTAGGAAACTGTTACAATGTACTAGTTTGACTAGAAACATTATCTTTATATCAAGGTTTAAACCCGTTGCGGTATATCTTTTTATTCTAGAACACTAAAGTGTTTTATTATATGAAGATGATATTGAGATAAACACATTCGATGTGAATAACAGTATTTATATTTTGAATATAAATAAATCTCACACATATGACATGACAAACAAATAGCTCAAATTGAGTAAATCAGTTGAGACTTATATGTGGCATTGTTGTCTGGGACACAATTAACAAGACTCGTATATCCACACTTTTGAAGAGTGGATACTAGGATAAATTTGATTCCATTCAAATAATGTCTACGAATCTAGTTTATTAGGCAAAATGCCTAAAGTACGTTTTACTTGATAAAAGTGTAAATGCCACCGATCTGTTAGCCCTTGGTCATAGTGACGTAAGTAGGCCCATATCTAGCTAGGCTAGAGGTGGATATGAATGTTTTCGTGACCTTTACAGATGTGGCATCCCGTTATGGTTATGTGTTTCTTGTGAAACACGGATCAGAAACTTTTACAACTTCAACACGGAGTAGACAAACAGATCGGCTAAAGTATTAAAACCATCACGGTTAGACCATGATGAAAATACTTAAGCAATAAGTTTCTCAAATACTTGAAAGAGTATAGTATTCTTTCAATGAGGACTCCTCCAGTAACACGTCAATTTGACGATGTGTCCGAACAGAGAAACCGAATTTTGTTAGACATGATAAGGTTAATCATGAGTCACTCTGAGCTACCATTTCCTTCAACGGATAAGCCATAAACAGTGCAAAACTTATTTTGAATAAGGTTCCATAAAAATCTGTTAGACAGACTTCATATTAGATATTAACATGAAAGAAATCGGGGTTTTCTGATTCCTGAAGATTTGGGTATGCTAGGCATATTGTAGGCATTGCATTTTCGCATGTGAAACCCGATGATGAGTCTCATTTGGAGGCACTACCTTTGAGTCACGAAAGAGCTGGCGGGAAACGGATATCGGAAGGGGAAATTCAGAATAAACAAGCTCATGTCTTCGTTAGTGCTGCGTTCGCTACTTCGTTCGAACGGAAACCATTGCGGGTGTTTCGTGTCGCGTTCGAGGAGGCGTTCGAACGGTGTCGGTAATTCTGGTTTTGCTGCTAGCCTCACGCCCAGCCCATTTAGCTCCCCAAAGCCCATAAAACACATCCCAAATTAAATAAATAAATATTAATTTAAATATTAAACATAAATAAAATATTTAAACCATTTACCAATTAAATAAAATATTTACCTAACTTAAACTAAAATCATGCCTAATTTAAATAATTGAATATATTATATACTAAAACTAAAAAGAAGATATGCCTAATTAAAATCAATCTAACCAATTAAAGCCAATCATATATTTTGACTTCCTAATCTAATAAGATAATTACCAATATAAAATATTTGTATTCCTAAACCAACACAAATTAAATATTACAAACTTCCTAATTTAAAATATTTTGTCCCCCCTCAATCTTGTGTATACCTTTCTCATCTCTCCTAATTTGGAAACAAGATCTCTTCCTTATGAGACAAGGTGAAACCCTAGACATCTTTTATATAAACACCCCTAACCAAACCATTGTCTCCTTGACACATAGAATTCACACCCAAACTCTCTCAAAATCTCTCTAGACTCTCTCTACACACCCAAGACTAAACAAAAAAAAAAGAAAACACTTCACACATACACAAAAGAGAACAAAGAACCCACCACAAGTCACCCCCCCTCCATAGTCGAATCCAAAGCACCAACAACCACCATAGAATCCAGAACACACCAACTCACACCAAACTCACCTTTAGCCGAATCCTAAGACACCGCCTAAACAACCTCCTAAATTACCTTAAAACAGCAGCCCAAATCCTTAAAAACAGTAACATAAAAACTGCATAGATAATCACATATAATTGCACTAAGAACCCACACAAACTTGGAATAGTTCATTGAAAATGTTAAAACAGGTGGCCTGTGCAGTGAGCAGCAAGACAGAGGCCGAATAGGAGCAGAACGGAGTTCGAACTGCAAGCAAAACAGCAAAGCAGTGAGCTAGGACGCTGAACCAGTGAACCAGAAAAGTTGCAGAGCTTTACCCCTTCCGATCTTCATGGAACGCGCGTCCGAGAGACGGCTTAAAAGGTTAGACCTGAGGGTATCTTTCACACTTATTCTCATTTTATTTTCTAGTCATTTATTTTGATTATATTTTCTTTATTTGTGGCATTCGTTGTGTGTATGATGTATGTTATGGTATTGGATGAATGGAAAAGTTCGTCTCTTGGGTATATAGGATGGAAACCCAGACGTAAATTCCGTAGCCGAATCCGAATGGACGGTAGTGCGGTCTGTACTTGGGACACACACTCCACGTACCACTTGAGTAAACGGCACCTCTCTTGTTTTGTGTTGCTTTTATTTATTATTTTTCGCCACTTGAATTCTGTATGTTGTTTATTTATACATGATTCAATCAAGCGCATGGGCTTAGTGAGTTAGTCCAAAGGTCCTCCATTTGGGAGACAAAGAGCCGAAAAGGCCACCTTTGTGACACTACTACTACTCGCCGCGCCGGTTGATGTGTGTTCGGTTGGATGCGAGATACGTTCAATCAGGCATACTTAGTTTTGATATTATTGAGTTTATCTTTTATGCATGGTTCAATCAAGCGCATGGGCTTAGTAAGTGGAATGAAAGATCCCTTATGGGTGTTGGACAAAATGACCCATAGCGTCACTATTTTCACAGATCATTGTGTTGTTGTAGCAAATTAACTATATGACAAGGAAATTGCACTCTCATCATTAGTGATTAGATCACCATAGATATATAAATGAAGAGAGGTCCATATGATTAGTTCCTGGATTGAGATGATATGAGACAGTATCAGTCCACGAAGGATTAATCATTAAATATCCTAGCCGTAGTATTATCGAGACAGGACATCGATAATGCGGAATAGGCTATTATTGCACTTGTGCGTGTTGTGAGGGCACAACGGCATAGTTCTCATATATATAAGTATTGGATACTTATGCAAGTGCGATAGGAGGTCGTGTTTCACCGATGGTACGGGAAACAGCTTCGCTCTGGATAGACCCCTCGGAATCCCATTGGTATTATGACTATGTGTCTATGGGAGGCCGAAATCAAGGTAGGTGTGTATAGTCTTAACCTGAGACTTGCATCGCTAATACTTACGATAATCGATAAACTTTGGTTTGGGGTAGGGGACTTTAACAGGTTCTGAGTACACCACCACTTCTGGGTTTATCAGAGAGTCGTAGAGTATTGGGTGTGATGTCAAGACGGAAGTGTCACTTCAGTCATATTGGAGTTGATGTCACGCAGGATACGGTACTAGTGCTCTTGAGTGTTGCGCAACCAATCGGGATATTGTGACCAGGTCATGTATATCCGATTATAGAGACTATGTTACCAGACATCCGACATGTGCTTCGGACGGGGCAGACACTTATCCAGCCCCAGCCCTAACACGTGACTATACGATACTGGGCCAATATACAGAATACTACGGTATACTACGCTTGATATAGCTATATATTCCTGTAAGAATATTTCTGGAGAATTGGGTAGGCATGGCGCTTTGCTAGAAGCCAACCTTGTCTTGTAAATCGATATAAACGTAGTACGAGGTACTTACGTGTTCGGACAGTCCGACGATCGTATTTACTGCCAACATATCCGGAGATCTCATGGGTCGCTTCCTGAAGATTCACCGATGATGTATAACTCGCACTTAATTAATCAGGGATTAATTAGAAGAGAAAGATAGAATTAATCTGGGATTAATTCGATGAGAGAGAAAATTAATCTGGGATTATTTGCGAGATATTTTTATCTGGGATAAAATATTAATTAAAGAGAGAGAACGATTAATTTGGAATTAATCGATAAATTAATATATTCGATATATTAATCGAAATTGGATTTTGACGCGGAATAAAATTAGATTTTAATTCGGGCGAACGAATTAATTTAGAATTAATTCGTTCGCAGCGACGTGAATAGTGATTCGCTAGGCGTAATCATTTATTACGACGCGATGGAAATTCGTTAATTTGGAATTAACGAACCCGAGCCTGAGAGTGATTGCGAGCGCATTCGCATTTCGAATTCGAGCGCGGCACACGAGTCACATCAAGCGTCAAATCGTTTGTCACATCATGCGTCAAATCAATTGTCACTAATGGGGAGGGGTTAAAACCCGTTACCACGATGCTTTGCCGCGCCGGTTGATGTGTGTTCGGATTGGATGTAAGATGTGTTCAATCGGGCATACTTGGTTGATATGATTGGTTCTATTTTTGTATGTGTGATGTGACGCGCATGGGCTTAGTATGTTGGTCTAAAGGTCCCCTCTTTGAGAGACCAAGAGCCCCAAAAGGCCACCTTTACGGCAGTACTTCGCCGTGCCCCTTTATTTTGTTGTTTTTCTGTTGTTCTTCCCATTTCATGCATCAGGTCTATTCTCGTTCGAACGTGTTTACGAACGCAACTCGAACGCGCATACATTTTTCCTTATCATGCATCAGGTCCCATTTCCGTTCGAACGCGTTAACAAACGCCATACGAACGTGAGCATTCTGTTTCATTTCCGTTCGAACGCGTTAACAAATGCCATATGAACGTGAGCATTCTGTTTCATTTCCGTTCGAACGCGTTAACAAACGCCATACGAATGTGAGTATTCTGTTTCATTTCCGTTCGAACGCGTTTACGAACGCTACACGAACGCGCACCCACTGAACTGAGTCCTCTTCATTAGATTTCATGCATAGTTTTCCTAGTAGCTATCTCCACATGTATAAATGCAAATATGCTAATGTATTACAATTCATATGCTTATGTCATGATAACATTTGAGTATTATTTCTTGCGGTATATCGGATGGAAACCCAGACGTAAATTCCGTAGCCGATTCCGAATGGACGGTAGTGCGGTCTGTACTTGGGCTACAATTCCACGTACCGCTTGGAAAAATGCCCATATGTGTGCTTGTATGGTTAATATGTGTGCTTGTGTTTTCCTGAATGTGATATACAAATAAAGTTGTATGTTCGTTGCTATCTTGATATATGTTAAGCATGCAATTTAAAATGTGAGATATATGTGAAATGCGTACATAAGTTTTATTTTGCAAATAAGAATTTAGAAGCATGATACTCTTGAAATAAGTGTACTTAAGCTTGATTAAATATTACATAAATCCTTTCATTACAAGTGACATAAGTAAGGCCATTCCGAACCAACGGTTTGAGGTCTTCCCTTGCGAGGGGTGAGTGCGGCCTTAAATCTTTGTCCCGGTTCACACCGGGTGGCGACTCCATGTTATTTAGTCCTTCCCAACTAGGCCGCGAGCCTAGGAACGCCGTCGCCCAGGTTCTGTTGTCCACACATATGTTTGGATGATACCAAACTAGAACCCAAATCGGATAAGTGCCTAATTGTGGGTTATCCTAGGGAAACCAAAGTATAGTACTTACACAACTAACTAGAGAACAATATAATTGTTGCTATACGATTTTCCTAAGAGGAATACCGATATGCAGTGGTAAGTGGGAGGAAAGTAAAACTCGATGAAAATCGGAGTAATACTATTCAGGCTCCGATTCCTTAATGGAAAAAAATAGTTCATCAGGGATGCTACTATACTAATAATCTTCGAATACACAAGAACCACGAAAGTCGGAGAGAGTCAGAAAACAACCTGGGGTATGGGTTTCTGATCTCACCTCATAAAGATGTCAATCTTATTGAGGAACACGAACTGACTACGTATGAGGAAGTGATACAAGGTATCGACTCCCTATTGTGGCAAAGTGCCATAATATCCGAAATGGATTACATGTATACCAACTAAGTTAGGATACTTGTTGTTGTACCGCAAGGCATTGTGCCTATTGGTACTATATAAGTCTTCAAGGAAGATATACATGGAAGGCAACATACCAACATACTAAGCTAGGCTTGTAGCGAAAAGGTATCGTTATCAACATTGTTTCGATTACGACGAAACTTTTTATCTGTTGCCATTGTTAAATCCATTTGGATAATGCTTGCTGATGCTGCATGTTTCATTTATGAAACGTAACAGCTGAATGCCAAAACCGTTTTCCTTAAAGGAAACCTTTTGGAGGATGATTGCAACATCCTGACGGTTTTTTCGTACCAAAACGAGCAAACAAGGTCTGCAAGTTAATTCGATCCATGGATGGATTGAAGCAAGCATAACGTTCTTGGAATTATCATTTTGATGTAATCATATTGGTGTATGATATAATTCAAAATGAAAATTATTCTTGTGTATATAAGGAGGTTAGTGGGAGCGCACTGACAATGAATGTCCTCTAAATAATGACATATCACTTTTCTTGGAATGATATTCCCATAATAATACAATCGGCGAAAGCTTGGCTTTCGAGAAAATTCTCCGTAGAATTCTTGGGAGAACAACCTTTATACTAGGAATAAAGATCTATGGGATAGATTTAAGTTGTTAACAGTCTCCGAGAACTCGTACATTGAAATAATGTATGGGACCTGGTGTCTCATACGCTTTGAGCATATGGAGTCACAATCGGGCCAATCCAAGTGATAGTCATTGGATTGATGTTAAGAACATCCTTGAGTATCTTAGAGGAACTAAGGATGTTGTCTTATACTATAAAGAATGAGAACTTGAAGTGACTGGGTTCACTATTGCAAGTTTCCTAACCGATAATAACGACTAAAAGTCGTAATAAAGGTATTATAAAGTTTGAATAACGGAACAGTGAGCTGGAAATCTTCTAAGTAAGATACTGTTACCGAATAAACAAGAAAAGTGGATTATTGCTGCAGCTGAGGCAGCAATAGAAGCCTTCTGGATTGATAATAATCCTAATCAGATTAGGAGTAGTTCTGTTAGCAGTTGAGTTAGGCTATAGCACAGGCTAAAGAATTAATGGTCTCATCAACGATCCAGATATATACATCAATTATTCATCTGATTCGTTCGGATCATACATCGTGGCTATGTGATGATCGTATAAATCGCATCAGATGATAATCATACAAATCCGCTGATGAAAGCATTTCCTCAGCAGAAAATTGACTGAATCGTACATAGTTCAGGTGTATGACACTTGAGTGATTGGCTATAGGCAAAGTGGGAGATTGTTGGACAGTTATGGCCCATAGCATCACTATTTGTACAGATCATGGTGTTGTTGTACAAATTAACTATGTGACAAAGGAAATTGCTCTTCTATCATTGTATTAGATTACCAAGATGTATAAATGATAGAAGGTCCATATGATTAGTCTGGATTGAGATGATATGAGACAGTATCAATCCATAAAGGTTTAATCATTAAATATCCCTACTCATAGTATTATCGAGATGGACATCGATAATGCGAAATAGACTAGTATTATACTTGTGCGCGTTGTGAGGGCATAACGGCATAGTTCTCATATATTTGGGTATCGGATACTCATGCAAGTGTAGTAGGGGTTATGTTTTACCGATGATACGGAAAAACAGCTTCGCTCTGGATAGACCCCTCGGAATTCCGTTGGTAGTATGACTATGTGTCTATGGAAGTCCGAATCAAGGTAGGTGTATTTGGTCTTAACCTGATGACTTTGCTCCGCTAATACTTGCGACAATCAATGTACTTTTGTTTTGGTCGTCCAGGGCTTAACAGGTTCTGTGTACGCCTCTTCTTGGTATATTGAGAATCGTAGTGTATTGGGTGTGATGTCGAGACAGAAGTATCACTCCAGTCATAGTGGAGATGATGATCACGTAGGATATGGAACTGGTTCTTTTATGTACTGCAGTCATCGGCATAATATGACTAGGTCATGATTATCCGATTATAGAGACTAGTTACCAGAGATCTGATATGTGCTTTGTACGGGGCAGACACATTTCAAGCCCCAGGCCTTGCACGTGACATTCGATACTGGATCGTAATACGCAATACTACATATACTATGCCTGATATAGATCGCATATTCCAGTAAGAATATTTCTACAGAATTGGGTAGGCACAGTGCTTTGCTAGAAGCCAATCATGTCTTGTAAATCGGTAAAAATGTAGTACTAGATACGTACGTGTTCGGATAGTCCGACGACCGGATTTACTACAACATATCCGGGGATCTCATGGGTCGCTTCCCGAAGATTCACTGATGACGTATGACTCGCACTTTATTAATGTGGGATTAATTTGATGAGAGAGAAAATTAATCTGGGATTAATTACGGATATATTTTATCTGGGATAAAATATTAATTAAAGAGAGAGAACATTAATTGGAATAATCGATAAATAAATTAATATTCGATATATTAAACGAAATTGGATTTCGAAGCGGAATTAAAATTAGATTTTAATTCGGGCGGACGAGTTAATTTAGAATTAATTCGTTAGCGATGTGAATAGTAATTTTGCTAGGCATAATTATTTAATTACGTCGCAACGGAAAATTAGTTAATATTGAATTAACGAACCCGAGCCCGAGAGTGTTTGCGGGTGCACTCGCATTGCGAATTTAAATGCGGCCCACAAGTCACATCAAGCGTCAAATCACTCATCAATCGATTGATGTGATGTCTAGTCACTTTGAGAGATGTGACAACATGTCACTTGTGATTGATGGTGGTAGTTGGAAAGCATTTAATGCAAATTTGGAGCCAAAATTTGGTTGACCTTTTTTGAAAGGCTAATACCAAATTTTTGGTATATGTATTATTTGGATTTTAGAAATCAAATAATTAACACAACACTCTCTCTCTCACTCTCTTCTCTTTCACGTCCAAGGGGCATTTTTCTTCTCCATTTTTCTATCAAAAATCGTGAGATGAAGAAGAAGCAATGTGATGATTTTGTTGCAAAATCAAGAGTGCTAGCACACAAAGGGTCATCCTAAGGTGATAGGGAACCGCATTTGTGAGCATGGAATCACCAAATGAAGCTTGGAGCTTGGAGTATCCATGGAAGGGGCATGACCGAAAATCACAAGGACAACAAGGAGCAAAACTGAGAGCTTCAAGGGAGCTTGAGGAATTTTGTTCAACTCATCGCTAAGCCGTTCAATGTAAGTATTCTGAAACTTCTTTAATGTATTCACCTATATTTTTCTTGCTTGAAAATGATCATTGGGACCTTAGAGAAACCTAACAAACAGTGCAACACTTATTTTGAATAAGGTTCCCTCAAAGTTTGTTCAACAGACTCCATAAGAAATATGGATAGGAAAGAAACCGGGTTTCTCATTCCTGAAGATTTGAGGATGCTGGGCAAACGTTAAACATTTGGATGGTACCAAACTACTACCTACATCGGATAAGTGCTTATTTGTAGGTTATCCTAGGGAAACCAAAAGATATTACTTCTACCACCCACAAGAGAACAAGGTTTTTGTTGGTCTACATGTGGTTGTCCTTGAAAAGGAATTCCTAAATGCAGTGGTAAGTGGGAGGAAAGTAGAACTCGATGAAAATCATAGTGATACTGTTCATGGCACCGATTCCTTAACGGAATATGAACAGTTCATCAGGGATGAAACTGTACCATAATCTTCTAATACACAAGAACCACGTAGATCAGAGAGAGTCAGAAAACAACGTAAGAGGTATGGGTTTCTGATCTCACCTCACGTAGATATTAATCTTATTGAGGATAATGAGCCGGCTACGTATGAGGAAGCGATACAAGATATCGACTCCGCTTTATGGCAAGAAGCCATGAAGTCCAAAATGGATTCCATGTATACCAACCAAGTTTGGATACTGGTTGATGCACCAGAAGGCGTAAAGCCTATTAGTTTTAAATGGGTCTTCAAGAAGAAGACCAACATGGATGGCAACATACAAACGTACAAAGCTAGGCTTGTAGTGAAAGGGTATCATCAACGACATGGTGTCGACTACGATGAAACTTTTTCACCTGTTTCCATGATTAAATCCATTTGGATAATGCTTGCTATTGTTGCATATTTCGATTATGAAATATGACAGATGGACCTCAAAACCGCTTTCCTTAACGGAAACCTTTTGGAGGATGTTTATATGCAACAGCCTGACGGTTTTGTCATACCAAAATATAAAAATAAGGTTTGCAAGTTAAATCGATCCATTTATGGATTGAAACAAGCATCGTGTTCTTAGAACCAACGTTTTGATTAGATCATAAAAGAATATGATTTCGTTCAAAATGAAGATGATATTTGTGTAGATAAGAAGGTTAGTGGGAGCGTACTGACATTTATTGTCCTTTACGTAGATGATGTATTGCTTATTGGCAATGACATTCCCATGCTACAATCGGTGAAAGCTTGGCTTTCATTAAAATTCTCCATGAAAGATCTGAGAGAAACAGCTTATATTATGGGAATAAGGATCTACCGGAATAGATCTAGAAAGCTGCTTGGACTCTCCCAGAGCTCGTATATTGACAAAGTTTTGAAGAGATTCAACATGGATCAGTCTAAGAGGGGATTGTTGCCAGTGTCACATGACATCTCTCTATCTAAGGACATGTGTCCTAAAACTCAAGATGAGAAGGACAACATGAGTCGGATCCCGTTCGCTTTTGAATTCGGATCGATCATGTATGCAATGATATGTACGCGACTTGATGTCTCGTATGCTTTAAGCATGTGTAGTCGCTATCAGGATGATCCAGGTGATGGTCACTGGGTTGTGGTTAAGAACATCCTTAAGTATCTTAGACAAACTAGTGATGCTTTCTTAATCTATGGAGATAGAGAACTTAAGGTAACTGGGTTTACCGATGCAAGTTCCCAAACCAATAAAGACTACTGTAAGTCACAATCCGGGTACATATTTTGTTTGAACAACGGAGCAGTGAGCTGGAAATCTTCCAAGTAAGAGACTGTTGCCGATTCAACAACAGAATCGGAATATATCGCTGCAGCTGAGGCAGCAAAAGAGGTAGTTTGGATCCGTAAATTCCTAATTGGATTAGGAGTAGTTCCGTTAGCAGCTGAGCCCGTTCCTTTGTATTGTGACAATAATGGGGCTATAGCGCAGGCTAAGGAACCACGGTCTCATCAACGATCCAAGCATGCACTTCGACGTTTCCATCTGATTTGTGACATCATACATCGTGGCGATGTAAAGATCCAGAAGGTCACATCAGATGACAACATTACAGATCCGCTGACGAAGGCTATTTCCCAGCAAAAGTTTGAGTGACATGTACATAGTTCAGGTGTTAGTTACTTGAGTGATTTGCTATAGGCCAAGTGGGAGATTGTTGGACAATTATGACCAATAGCATCACAATTTGTAAAAGACATTGTGGTTTTTGTGCAAATTAACTATGTGACAAAGGAAATTACTATTTTATTATTTTGTAATTATATTACTTGAATATATAAATGATAAAAATCCTTATGATTAGTTCCGGATTAATAAGATGTGAGACAGTATCAATCCACGTAAGGTTTAATCATTAAATATCCCTAGTAGTAGTATTATCGAGACTGGACATCGATAATACGGAATAGACTAGTATTGCACTTGTGCGCGTTATGGAAGCGTAATGGAATAGTTCTCATATATTTAGGTATTGGATACTCATGCAAGTGTAATAGGAGGTTCTGTTTGCCGATGGTACGAAAACAGCTTCGCTATGGATAGACCGATCGAAATCCCATTGGTAGTATGACTATGTGTCTATGGGAATCCAAATCATGGTAGGTGTATTTGTTCTTAACCTGAGACTTGCATCGCTAATACTTGCGACAATCAGTACGCTTTGGTTTTGGTCGTCCGGGGCTTTAACAGGTTCTGTGTACGCCTCTTCTGGGTTTATTGAGAATCGTAGTGTATTGGGTTTGATGTCAAGATGGAAGTATCACTTTAGTCATATGGAGATGATGATCATGCAGAGATACAGAACTGGTACTCTAATATGTTGCAACTATCGGGATATATGACAAGGTCATGATTATCCGATTAAAGAGACTAGTTGCTAGTGATCTGATATATGCTTCGTACGGGGCAGACATAATTCCAACCCCAGGCCTAGCATGTGACATCCGATATTGGATCGTAATACGCAATACTTAGTATACTACGCCTGGTATAGATTATGTATTCCTTAAAAGAATATTTCTATAGAATTGGGTAGGCGCGGTGTTTTGCTAGAAGCCAACCATGTCTAGTAAATCGGTAAGAATATGGTACAGGGTACGCACTTGTTTGGATAGTCTAACGACCGGATTTACTACCAAAATATCCAGGAATCTCATGGGTCGCTTCCCAAGATTCACCGATGACGTTTGACTCGAACAGAATTTATCTAGGATTAATTATGAGAGAGAGGAAATTAATCTAGGATTAATTGCAGCAAGAATTTATCTGGGATAAAATTCGAATAGTAGAGAGAGAACGATTAATTTGGAATTAATCGATTAAATAATATATTCGATATATTAATTGAAATTAGATTTCAACGCGGAATTAAAATTGGATTTTAATTCGTGCAAACGAATTAATTTAGAATTAATTCGTAAGCGACTTTAATAATAATGTCGCAACGACAAATTCATTAATTCGGAATTAAACGAACTCGGGC
The DNA here is from genome assembly GCA_019454045.1 of Zanthoxylum bungeanum. Classification (NCBI taxonomy): domain Eukaryota; kingdom Viridiplantae; phylum Streptophyta; class Magnoliopsida; order Sapindales; family Rutaceae; genus Zanthoxylum; species Zanthoxylum bungeanum. Next base: position 33,665 of record SKCR01054033.1, on the reverse strand, counting down.
CCGAGCGAAGTTGCGTGTTGGATTGTTTGACTTAAATTCAGAATTTACAAGTGGTGGGACCCACTTGACTTACATCACAGATTTGACATGTGATGGAAGTTGTTAAGGTTGAGTGTAAATCTTGGATTGCTTGTTTTTCACTCAACCAAAGTCCAACACACTTTATCATTTGGAATGACATATACCTAATTGGATTTGGTAAATGGTATTATTGATTTTTGAAATCAAATACACAAAACACAAAAAAACAATTCTCTCTCCCTCATCCTCATAAAGTCGAGAGCTTATCCCTCTCCCTTAGAAATTTTATTGTAAATTTCCTCAAGCTAGCACTATCAATGAGTCATTAAAGGTTTTAGGGAAACCAATCCTAGAGTTTGGAACACAAAGAATGGACTTGGAGCTCTTTAACAACATCAAAAGTTTTGAACTTCATACTTCCATCAAATCTGCTCAATGTAAGTTTTTCGGCAACTTATTTGAGTATTCACACACATATCATGATTATAGATCATTGCCATGTTCTAGGAGCGCTAACACTAAATTGGGGGTGAATGCACGATTTCTTTGGACATCTGGAAGTACAAGTTTCTGTTAAATGTTTAGTCCAACGATGGTCTAGTTGGGTGTCTACACACTTACCGGTGTCGGAGTTACTGAACAAAAGAGTCATCGCTCATTCTAATGGGGCTTCACCGATTATCCTTAGTCTTAAGGTTTTCACAACCTTCTTTAATTATGCCGAGGTTCTCATCTGTGTTTTTAAACTTCATTATCTCTGTTACTATAGATACTGGTCTTTCTTACTGCTTTGTATTTCCCTATTCTATCTCTTGGCTTTATATTGTACTATTGTGACTGGTAATGGTTCATTTTTATGGGCTATTTACTAGGTCTGTGCTCTCTGCTCTCACTATCGGCTACGGCTATTCCATTTAATGTTTATTTGTTTGTGCTAGTAATCTTGTTAACTTTTGAGTACCTTCAATCTCATGGGTCTGTCTTTTTAAAATTCACGTGGGTTTCTATTGGTATTTGTCTGATCAATGTGTTCTACTACGGTTGGTCTATTCTGTGGACTAGACTGAGTTCTCTCTTTTCTAGCTTTGGAGGCCTCATTGGTCCTTTCTGGGTAATCTATCTTCTCAATTTACTACTTTTGTCTTAGAATTTTGATGCTATGTGAAATGAGCTTTCGAGTGGCTATCTTTTTCTATGATGGCACTTTACGTCTCAACGAATATTGACGTTCATCCACTCTAACTTCTATGAGTCTAAGTTTGGGTGTCTAGTACCCTACATCCTAGGTGACACCTTGTATCCATTGAAACTTCACAACTACTTCTGACTTCTTGTTTCTTTTGTCTCTCTGTCTATTCTTCACTACTCAGGGGAAACTGACTATCTCCACAAAGTATTTGAAAGCTATTGGATTCGTTTGGAATAGTTTTCTAAGGAGAATAAGAAATCTTACGAAAATGAAAGAAAACTTACTTAGGTACTAGGCATTTTACTCTTATTCAGGCTTGTTCCCTTTTCTTATTACCATAGGTTTTGGTATTTTCTTATCTATCTACTACGTACCTCTATCTATATTTGCTTCTGATTGCTTAAGTATCTACATTCTACCTTTTACCTCTCTTTCTAACTTTTCCTTTCTCTTTCTACTTTCCTGAGTGGGTATTCCTGGAACATTACTATCTCTTTGTGTCTATTTTCCTTTCTTTGTTTCTGGCTGTCTAAACAACTATGCATTCTTCCTCACTTTATTATAGCATTCCTTTCCCACTCCATTAGGTAACTTTTCGTAGATCTTTACTATCTAGTTTCATAGCTTGTTCTGAACTTCTGGTGATAAGCCAGGATAACTACAAGAGAATTCTCAACTTGGAACTAGAGTATAGTTGTTCCCATCTCTCTACCCACTGCAGTCACTGACTCCCTAGAACATGCTCTAATACCATCTTTGTAACATTTCCAATCCTGGAGATGCTACCGATAGGGAATATACCGTACTATTTCCATGATGTTGAGTTTCAATCAAGTCCCAAGGATCATTTATAAGCATAAAAACGAGTTGAATACAACCAAATGAGGTGCGGAAAAACTCACATTGATCGGTAGAGATGCAACAAGATGGACCAAGAAGTGCTCTCCTCCCTTGCTCGGCGTGAGGGCTGCGCGTGTAGGGGCTGCACGGTGGTGACTGGTTCGGCTTCTCCAAGGTTCGGCCATTGATGGACACCATTGAAGCTCCAAGCTTCAAGCTTCCAAGCTCACGAACTCACTTCCCTATCACCTTTGTATTCCTCCATGAGTGTGCTAGCACATAGATCTTGTAACAAGATCATTGCTTCTCCAATTTCTTTCGGTCAAACCAGAGAAAGAGATGAAGAAATCGGTCCAAGACCGAGAGAGAAGAAGATGGGTTTTGGCTCCAAAGAGTGCCAAAAACGTAAATGGGAGAGAGAGAATGAGTTAGAAAATAAAAAAAATTGTAAAATGTTTATATAATTTCCAAAAATATTTAATAAACCATTTATTTTTCTATTTCAAAAAAGCAAAGCATTAAATGCTTGTCTATCACCTCAAATCAATTCACAGCAATCACTCAAATGTCACATCACTCAAAGTGACATGTGATTTGACGCTTGATGTGATTTGCGATTTGACGCTTGATTTGACTTGCGTGCCGCACTCGAATTCGAAATGTGAATGCGCTCGCAAACAATCCCGGGCTCGGGTTCGCTAATTCCAAATTAACGAATTTTCCATTGCATCGTAATTAAATGATTACGCCTAGTGAATTACTATTCACATCGCTAACGAATTAATTCCAAATTAATTCGTTCGCCTGAATTAAAATCTAATTTCAATTCTGCGTCGAAATCTAATTTCGTTATAATATATCGAATATATTAATTTATCGATTAATTCCAAATTAATCGTTCTCTCTCTTTAACGATATTTTATCCGAGATAAAATATCTCCGTAATTAATCCCAGATTAATTTTCTCTCTCATCGAATTAATCCCAGATTAATTAAAGTGCGAGTCATACGTCATCGGTGAATCTTCAGGAACCGACCCATGAGATCTCCGGATATGTTGGCAGTAAATACGGTCGTCGGACTATCCGAACACGTAAGTATCGCGTACTACGTTTATACCGATTTACAAGACAAGGTTGGCTTCTAGCAAAGCGCCATGCCTACCCAATTCTCCAGAAATATTCTTACAGGAATATATAGATCTGTATCAAGCGTAGTATACCGTAGTATTGTGCATATCGGCCCAGTATCGGATAGTCACGTGCTAGGGCTGGGGGCTGGATAAGTGTCTGCCCCGTCCGAAACACATGTCGGATGTCTGGTAACTAGTCTCTATAATCGGATATGCATGACCTAGTCATAACATCCCCGATGGTTGCGCAACACTTAAGAGCACTAATACCGTATCCTCCTGCGTGACATCATCTCCACTATGACTGAAGTGATATTCCGTCTTGACATCACACCCAATACACTACGACTCTCTGATAAACCCAGAAGTGGTGTACGCAGAACCGGTTAAAGCCCTGTACCACCAAGACCAAAGTCTATCGATTATCGTAAGTATTAGCGATGTAAGTCTCAAGTTCAGACTATACACACCTACCTTGATTTCGGCCTCCCATAGACACATAGTCATAATACCAATGGGATTCCGAAGGGTCTATCCAGAGCGAAGCTGTTTCCCGTACCATCGGTGAAACACAACCTCCTATCGTACTTGCATAGTATCCAATACTTATATATATATGAGAACTATGTCGTTGTGCCCTCACAACGCACACAAGTGCAATACTAGCCTATTCCGCATTATCGATGTCCAGTCTCGATAATACTCCGGCTAGGGATATTTAATGATTAATCCTTCGGGGATTGATACTGTCTCATATCATTCTCAATCCAGGAACTAATCATAGGGACCTCTCTTCATTTATATCTATGGTGATCTAATCACAAATGATGAGAGTGCAATTTCCTTGTCACATAGTTAATTTGCTACAACAACACAATGATCTGTGTAAATAGTGACGCTATGGGTCATTTTGTCCAACAATCTCCCACTTGGCACATAGCCAGTCACTCAAGTGTCCCACACCCGAACTATGTACGGTTCGCTCAAATTGCTGAGGAAAGGTTTTCGTCAGCGGATTTGCTTAATTATCGTCTGACGCGATTTACACGATCATCACACATCGCCACGATGTATGATCCGAACGAATCAGATGATATAGAAGTATATATCTGGATCGTCGATGAGACCTTTAATTCCTTAGCCTGTGCTGACGCCTAGCTCAGCTGCTAAAAGAACTATATCTAATCTAATTAGATTTATTTTCGATCCAAATGGCTTCTATTGCTGCCTCAGCTGCAGCAATAATCCGCATTTGTTGTTTATTCGGCAACAGTTATCTTGCTCGGAAGATTTCCAGCTCACTGTCCCGTTATTCAAACTTTATAGTACCGCAGTATTTACCATTTGGAAACTTGCAGCAGTGATCCTAGTCACTTCAAGTTCTCCTCTCCATATTTAAGACAGCATCTTTAGTTCTCTAAGATACTAATAGATGTCCTTAACTTCAATCCAATGACTATCACTTGGATTGACCCGATTGTGACTCCATATGCTCAAAGCGTATGAGACACCATATCAAGTACATTTTAAATGTACAATTTCCCAGAGAGTGTTAACAACTCCAAATCTATCCTTGTAGATCTTTATTCCTTGAATAAAGGTTGTTACTCCCCAGAATTCTACGGAGAATTTCTATGAAAGAATATCTATGAAAGCCAAGCTTTCATCAATTGCTTTATGGGAATTTCATGTCAGTGCCCTCCCACTAACCTCCTTATATACACAAGAATTATTTCGTTTTGAGTCAAATCATAAACCATTATGATTATTTCAAAACGTCAGTTCCAAGAACTTTATGCTTGTTTCAATCCAAACATGGATCGAATAACCCGCAAACCTTGTTTGTCGGTTATACAAAATCGTCAGGATGTTGTAAGCATCCTCCAAAAGGTTTCCTTTTCAGGAAAGCGATTTTGATCTGCAACTGACACATTTCATAAATGAAATATGCAGTTATCAACAAGCATCTTCAAAATGGATTTACCATGGCAACAGGTAAAAGGTTGAACCGTTATTAACACAATGTTGATAACGATACCTTTCCGTCAAAAGCCCAGCTTTGTACGTTGGTATGTTGCCTTCCATGTATGTCTTCCTTGAAGACGTTTAATGTACCAATAGGCACAATGCCTTGTGGTACAACAACTAGTATCCAAAATAGTTGTTATATATGGAATCCATTTCGGATTCATGGCACTTTGCCATAATAGGGAGTCGATACCTCGTATCACTTCCTCAAAACGTAGTCGGTGGATATACCTTCATAAGATTGACATCTTTATGAGGTTAGATCAGAAACCCATACCCTAGGTCATTTTCTGACTCTATCCGATCTACTCAGTTCTTGTGTATTCGAAGATTAATGGTACAGATTCATCATTGATGAACTATTTGTGTTCCATTACGGACCTTGTGCCTTGAACAGTATTACTCGATTTTCATCGAGTATCACTATCCTCCCACTGACCACTGCATATCGGTATTCCTCTCAGGAAAAAACCGCATGGTGAGCAACAATCACATTGTTCTCATGTGAGATTTATAAGTACTATACTTATGGTTTCCCTTAGGATAACCTATATTGCACTTATCCAATTTGGGTCCTTAGTTTGGTATCATCCAAACGTTATGCCTGGCATACCCAAATTATCAGGAATGAGAAACCTCGTTTCTTCCCTGTTCATATCCTATATGACATCTGTCAAACAGATTTATAAGGAACCTTATTCTAAATAAGTTATTGCACTGTTAAAACTTATCCGTTGAAGGAAATGGTAGCTCAGAGCGACTCATGATTAGCCTTATCATGTCTAACATGATTCGGTTAATCCGTTCGGACACACCGTCACTTTGACGTGTTCCGAGGGAGTCCCCATTTGAAAGAATACTATACTCTTTCAAGTATATAAGAAACTTATTGCTTAAGTATTTTCCATTACGGTCTTACCGTGACGGTATAATACTATAGCCGATCTGTTTGTCTATTTCGTGTCGAAACTCTAAAAGTTTCCGATTTGTGTTCTTCAAAAGAACACATAACCATAACGTGATGCCACATCCGTTTAAGGTCACGAAATATTCATGTTCACATCTAGCCTAGCTAGATATGGGCCCACTTACTTCACCATGAATAGGGCTAACAGGTCGGTGGCCCTTATACTATTACCAAGTAAATAGTATTTTAGGTACTTTACCTAATAAACTAGATTCGCAGACCTTATTTGAATAGTCAAATCAGTCCTAGTACCCACTCTTCAAAAGTGTGGATATACGAGTCTCGTAAATTGTGTCCTAGACAACAATGCCACAAATAAGTCTCTATTGATCAAATCAATTTGAGCTATTTTTTTGTCATTTTATATGTTTGAGATTTTATTTATATTCAAAATATAAATTCTGTTATTTACATCTAATGTATTTATCTCAGTATCATCTTTATATAATAAAACACTTAGTGTTCTATAATATAAAGGTTTTATCTGTAACGGATTAAACACTGATATAGAGATAATGTCTCTAGTCAAACTAGTTACATTATAACAGTTCCTAATTTAAGTACACACCCAAATGGTAGTTCCTAAACTTAGGTATCTACGGTCGAAACAGCGACTTTCGTCCCGTTTCCGATTCGCAGAGAAATCTCGGCTTGAAGTCAGTATCCAGCTCATAGCGGATTCTGAACATCAATACATATATTTTATGTACCACACTAAGTATTTAAAATCCAATTTCAATACTAGTAGTGAACATAACTTTGACAAATATTTTAAAGTTAGAGCCTCGCCCTTTCTTTAATTCCTTCGTGTCTGCCATATCTAAATGGTAGTCACTTTGGTATATGTCAATTATCTTTTCAATATTTTAGGAACCTTAGGCCAAGCCTTGGGTTTTTAGAATATCGAAACGATGTGCACCTCGTGCTACATGCCCAATTGCAAACTTTGACTTTATCTCCTCTAGAATAGTCAATTAATTCTCCAAGAATTATAAATTGCAATTTTAATACTTCTTAAATCTAAAAGATATATATAAATTAAGCACTAAAGTCATCATCACATAAATCTTCCAAAGATTTTATGCTCTACTTATTTTGCTTAATTTTGGGCTTAAGGTATAATAAGTTATTTTATCAAATAAAGTAACCTATTATTTATTCCCAATTTGAAAATTAAAGTGTTTAAATACATTTTCACCCAGGATTATGTCTTAACATTATCTTTCATTTTATCTTGATTCTATAGTCCAACTATTTAATCAACGATTTGTGGTACTATTTATTATAATGATTATAATAGTCCAACTATATAATCAAATATAATCTAAATTAATTAACCTCAATTACATTGATTACTATAATCCAATTATAAAATCAACTGTAAACTGAAATTAATTAATTCAAATATATTGATTAATATAATCCAATTATATATAATCAATATAATACAGTCCAACTGTTTATTAAAACAACAATTTAAATATTAGTCCAACTAACATTTAATATTACGACGAAATAATTTGAATGAGCGCGTATGGCGAGTAATTGAACGAATATTGCAAATTCAATTCTTGCCTCCCACTATTTTTCGTCGAGCCTCCAACCCTCTGTCGAGTACTCGGGAAACCGTGTTTCCTAGTGGGCTAGGATCCCGTTAAATATCACACAATCTTGACTTTGGCCAACAAATTGTATGATAATTAACTAGGTAGATCTCTAAGATCAATTGGATCCAATCCAATTCCTAGATCCAGTAGGTGGACATCCAAGTCCTAAACATATATCTTATATATGCCTATATATCGAATATATACCCTAACCTTTTTCCTCTGAATCAACTAGGCCTTGGCTTTGGCACAACAAACCTAGTGATCCCAGTCAAGCGCGGACCCATTGACCATGGAAGCTTCGTAATCAATGTCGTTGGACAAGAAGTGGTCTTGACTTTGGCCAACAAACCACAACTTGGACAAGACACCAATATGGAACAAAGCCTCGTGATTCAAACACATCTTCGACGGACAAGGGCTTGACTTTGGCCAACAACCCATGCCAATCTAGGATCTTGAGCAAGAATCACTCAATGGAAGGAAAAACGCATGATATTTGATGAGGGTTTTTTCGTGTGCAAATTGGCTACCAATTTAATTATCTTTGTTAAGGTCTCATCATCATACACCCTTAAACATGCATTCTAAATACATAATAAAGCGCATATGATAATAATAATGATATGCGGATGGATATTTTACACATTGATCCTAGATCAAATCTATCACTTCTCTCTCACTTTCTCTCCCGCTAGCACAAATATTTCTTCTACCCGTTACACTACACTTCTAAAGAAACCTCATTTACATTGAGGGGAATAGGTGAGAAGAGAATACAAAGAATAGGAGGTGATAAGGCTGGACTCGCAGGTCCAATTAATAAATCAAATTTATTACAACAATTTCCAAAATCGCCCCACCCGACTAATATCCATCCGATATACATTATTCAAACATCACAACCATGTATTCATACAAGCATGTTCAATCAATCTAATCAAATTAATTAATCTGATAATTAGTGATCATCCAATGTTCAAACAACGATTTGATTTTGTTCGAGTCAAACTCGTATTGCGAACACGTACTCAAAGTACGATTTCTCAAATAAAATTAAATTACATGATTAAATCCAATTTAATACGTATTTAATTCTAATTCATTATTTAATTCCAAATTAAATATTACACTTTATAAAATAAACCTTTACGACTTAAATTCCAAATTTAATCGTTACGGGTCTCAAAGCCCGATTAATATCCAATATTAATTTAATTAAAGTCTAATGGGCTTTTAATTAATTTCTTGAGGCGTGGACTTTTGGTCAACTCGGGTCAAACCGAATAACCAAAATCCAATCCGGGAGTTACCCCATAAGCCCATAAATTAATTTAGGCCCATTAGGCCCAATTAAACGTTAAGGTTCATTAGTCGCATTTGGGCCTTTTGGAAGCGGTTTTGGGCCTAATTGGATCCAACCAATTTTGGCCTAAACCAACTTTGTACAACAAAGTCCAATAAACCCAATAACAACTTTAAAAGCCCAAATCCAATTTTAAGGCCCAATAATTTAATTTCAAAAATTCCAAATTTTCCAATTAAATTACCTAAAGTGTATAGCATTATTAATTACCCAAATCAAAGTTTCCAAAACACTAAATTTGTCATCCAACATAATTTGATCAAAATCAAACCCAATTTCATGCTTCAAGTGTCTCGGCCAAAGAGGGAAATTATGCCCAAATCAAATTCAATCCAATTGAACCAAATTAAACATAAATTCAACATCCCCAAATGATTTGCAAGTCATCCAATGAACAAAAAATCAAAAATCCAAGACAATATTAGGGTTCATATTTTCGGCCATCACAAGCAAATTGGGGAAAATTGTTCCAAACACTTTTTCATCAAATTGATCTAATCAATCATCAATTAAACAACATTTAAGCATTCAAATTCATCCAATTTCATTAAACATGCTCAAAATCAAGTTTACCCAAATTAAAGTTTTGGCCAACAATAAGCAAATTGGGGAAAATCAATCCAATTAATTTTTCTTCAAATTGATTACATATAACTCTAAGTTATTCATATACAAACATTCTTAAACAAACAATTTGTCAAAATCATGCTTAAATCAAAAAGCCCCAAATTTTGCTCAAGAACCCTAAAAACGTTTTATGCACAAATGGCTCTGATACCATTGTTGAGTTTCAATCAAGTCCCAAGGATCATTTATAAGCATAAAAACGAGTTGAATACAACCAAATGAGGTGCGGAAAAACTCACATGGATCGGTAGAGATGCAACGAAGATGGACCATGAACTGCTCTCCCTTGCTCGGCGTGAGGGCTGCGCGTGGTAGGGGTTGCACGGTGGTGACTGGTTCGGCTTCTCCAAGGTTCAGCCATTGATGGACACCATTGAAGCTCCAAGCTTCAAGCTTCCAAGCTCACGAACTCACTTCCCTATCACCTTGTATTCCTCCATGAGTGTGCTAGCACATAGATCTTGTGACAAGATCATTGCTTCTCCAATTTCTTTCGGTCAAACCAGAGAAAAGATGAAGAAATCGGTCCAAGACCGAGAGAGAAGAAGATGGGTTTTTGTCCAAAGAGTGACAAAAACGTAAATGGGAGAGAGAGAATGAGTTAGAAATAAAAAAAATTGTAAAAGGTTTATATAATTTCCAAAAATATTTAATAAACCATTTACTTTTTCTATTTCAAAAAAGCAAAGCATTAAATGCTTGTCTATCACCTCAAATCAATTCACATCAATCACTCAAATGTCACATCACTCAAAGTGACATGTGATTTGACGTTTGATATGATTTGCGATTTGACGCTTGATTTGACTTGCGTGCCGCACTCGAATTCGAAATGCGAATGCGCTCGCAAACAATCCCGGGCTCGGGTTCGCTAATTCCAAATTAACGAATTTTCCGTTGCGTCGTAATTAAATGATTACGCCTAGCGAATTCACTATTCACGTCGCTAACGAATTAATTCCAAATTAATTCGTTCGCCCGAATTAAAATCTAATTTCAATTCTGCGTCGAAATCTAATTTCGTTATAATATATCGAATATATTAATTTATCGATTAATTCCAAATTAATCGTTCTCTCTCTTTAACGATATTTTATCCGAGATAAAATATCTCCGTAATTAATCCCAGATTAATTTTCTCTCTCATCGAATTAATCCCAGATTAATTAAAGTGCGAGTCATACGTCATCGGTGAATCTTCAGGAACCGACCCATGAGATCTCCGGATATGTTGGCAGTAAATACGGTCGTCGGACTATCCCAGATTACTGACTGTATACATCACTATTAACTCATCTACACTATAGCTCAAACATTGGACCCTTGCCCAACTCATTTTTAACATGTAAGCACTATTTATTGTTGGTTTCTATAATTAGTCCCAAAGAAAGATTAAGCCACAGAAATACAAATAACATACATGCAAAGCTTGAAGGATGGCGGAAACATACTTACAAAGCTTTGTGACGAAAATGGTGAAGAGGATCATTGAGCCTCCAAGGTGGTGATATGCGGCCAAGAACAAGAATGATAGAAGTTGCAAATCTTGGGGCTGTTTTCGGCCAAGAACAACAGTGTGAGAAGCCTCAAATCTTCTAGTACTCCAAGCTCCAAATGCGTTTCCCTATCACCTCCTTTGATCCCTTGTTGTGCTAGCAATAATGGAGAAAATAATTTTCTGCCATAGATGAAGCTCACGGCTTGCGTGAAGAAGAAGAAGGAGAGGAGAGTGAGACTTTTCAATTTTTGTTCTCTCTTATTTCCAAAAAACATAAGAGAGTAAAAGAAAAGCAATGATGTATCAATACAATAAAATGAATTTTTTTTAATCCAAAAAACCTTCAAAAACCGTGAAAAGGTTTTCCCTCCAAAATAAAATCATCATTTGCCATCATTACCTTACTTTGAGATTAGAGACAATGTATCATCCCTTAAAGGTGACTAGATACATCCATCATTTATTCGTATCAAGTAATGAGATATCGCGATGCGATTTGCGGATCCACACTCGATTCAAAATACGAATGTGTCCGCAAACACTTTCGGGCTCGGTTTCGCTAATTCCGAATTAACGAATTTCCGTCGCGACGTGAATTAAATAATTACGCCTTGCGGAATTACTATTCAGTTCGCTAATGAATTAATTCTAAATTAATTCGTTTGCCCGAATTAAAATCCGATTTTAATTCCGCGTCGAAATCTAATTTCGTTTAATAATATATCGAATATATTATTTTATCGATTAATTCCAAATTAATCGATCTCTCTCTTTCTCCTAATAAGGCATTTTATCCAAGATAAAGTTTCTCCGTAATTAATCCAAGATTAATAAAGTTCGAATCAAACATCATAGGTGAATCTTCAGGAAGCGACCCAAGAGATCTCCGGATATGTTGGCAGTAAATACGGTCGTTGGATAATCCAAACACGTACGTACCTCGTACTACGTTTTTACCGATTTACAAGACAATGTTGGCTTCTAGCAAAGCGCCATGCCTACCCAATTCTCCAGAAATATTCTTACTGGAATATTAGATCTTTATCAAGCGTAGTATACCGCAGTATTGCGTATATCGATCCAGTATCGGACGATCACATGTTAGGCCTGGGGCTGGAAATGTGTCTGCCCCGTACGAAACATATATCGGATATCAAACAACTAGTCTCTTTAAATCGGACAATCCTGACCTGGTCATATTGTCCCGACGGTTGCAACCTTTTATAGAGTACTAGTTCTGTATCCTGCGTGATCATCATCTCCATATGTCTGAAGTGATACTTCCATCTTGACATCACATCCAGTACACTACGATTCTCGATAAACCCAGAAGAGGCGTACACAGAACCGGTTAAAGCCCCAAACCACCAAAACCAAAGTTTACCGATTGTCGCAAGTACTAGCGATGCAAGTCTCAGGTTAAGACCATATACACCTACCCTGATGCGGCCTCCCATAGACACGCAGACATACTACCAATGGGATTCTGGGGGTCTATCCAGAGCGAAGCTGTTTTCCGTACCATCGGTAAAAAACAACCTCCTATCGCACTTGCATAAGTATCCAATACTTAATATATGAGAACTATGCCGTTGTGCCATCACAACTCGCACAAGTGCAATACTAGTCTATTCCGCATTATCGATGTCCGATCTCGATAATACTCCGACTAGGGATATTTAATGATTAAACCTTTTATATTGATACTGTCTCATATCATCTCAATATGGAACTAACATACGGACTTTTGCCATTAATATATCAAAGTAAATAATTTACAAAACGGCAAAAGGCAATTTCATTATCACATAGTTAATTTGTACAATAATACAATATCATTTACAAAAACAGTGACGCTATGGGTCATAATGTCTAACAATCTCCCACTTGGCCTATAGCCAGTCACTCAAGCATCTAATACCTGAACTATTGATATGTCGTTCAAACACTTGCTGAAGAACAGCCTTCGTCAGCGGATCTGCAATGTTGTCATCTGATGCGACCTTCTCGACCTTTACATCGCCACGATGTATAATCTCTCGAATCAGATGGTAACGCCGGAAGAACATGCTTGGATCGTTGATGAGACCTTGGTTCCTTAGCTTGTGCTATAGCCCCGTTATTGTCACAATACAATGGCACGGGCTCAGCAGCTAACGGAACTACTCCTAATCCGATTAGGAATTTCGGATCCAAACTGCCTCCTTTGCTGCTTCTGATGCAGCAATATACTCCGCTTCTGTTGTTGAATCGGCAACAGTATCTTGCTTGGAAGATTTCCAGCTCACTGCTCCATTATTCAAAAAAAAATGTACCCCGATTGCGACTTGAAGTCGTCCTTGTCGGTTTGGAAACTTGCATCGGTGTACCCAGACACCTCAAGTTCTCCACCTCCATAAATTAAGAAAACATCCTTAGTTCGTCTAAGATACTTAAGGATATTCTTAACAGCCATCCAGTGACCTTCACCTGGATCGGCCTGATAGCGACTGCACATGCTCAAAGCATATGACACATCAGGTCGTTACATATCATGGCATACATGATCGATCCGACTGCCGAGGCGAACGGTATCCGACTCATGTTATCTCTCTCTTCTTTAGTCTTAGGACACATGTCCTTAGACAGAAGGATACCACGTGACATTGGCATCAATCCCTTTTTGGATTGATCCATGTTGAATCGCTTCAACACTTTGTCAATATATGTACTCTGGGAGAGTCCAAGCAGCTTTCTAGATCTATCTCGGTAGATCTTTATTCCCAGAATAAAGGCTGCTTCTCCCAGATCTTTCATGGAGAATTTTAATGAAAGCCAAGCTTTCACCGACGTTAGCATGGGAATTCATTGCCTATAAGCAATACGTCGTCGACATAAAGGACAATAAAAGTCAGTGCTCTCCCACTAACCTTCTTGTATACACAAGGGTCATCATCGTTTTGAACGAAATCATATTCTTTTATGATCTCATCAAAACGCTGATTCCATGACCGTGATGCTTGCTTCAATCCATAAATGGATCGATTTAACTTACAAACCTTGTTTGCAAGTCTAGGTACGATAAAACCGTCAGGTTGTTGCATATAAACATCCTCCAAAAGGTTTCCGTTAAGGAAAGCGGTTTTAACGTCCATCTGCCATATCTCGTAATCGAAATATGCAGCTATTGCAAGCATTATCCGAATGGATTTAATCATGGCAACGGGTGAGAAAGTTTCGTCATAATCAATACCATATTGTTGACGATACCCTTTGCTACAAGCCTAGCTTTGTACGTTTGTACGTTGCCATCCATGTCGGTCTTCTTCTTGAAGATCCATCTGCATCCAATAGGCTTTACGCCTTCTGGTGCATCAACCAGTGTCCAAACTTGGTTGGCATACATGGAATCCATCTCGGACTTCATGGCATCTTGCCATAAAGCGGAATCAATATTCTGTATTGCTTCCTCATACGTAGTCGGTTCATTATCCTCATAAGATTAATATCTACATGAGGTGAGATCAGGAACCCATACCTCTCAGGTACCTTCCTGACTCTCTCCGACCTACGCGGTCCTTGTGTATCTGAAGATTGTGGTACAGACTCATCCTGGATGGTCTGTTTATGTTCCGTCGTTGATTCATTGCCAGGAACAGTATCACTACGATTTTCATCGAGCTCCACTTTCCTCCCACTTACCACTGCATCTAAGAATTCCTTCTCAAGGAAAATGCATGTAGAGCAAAAAATACTTTGTTCTCTTGTGGGTGATAGAAGTAATGGTTCCTTAGGATATACGCTTATTGATGTGGTTCCTTAGATATCCATTTATCTAGATATGTATCTAGTTTGGTACCTTCCAAACGTTTAACATATGCCCAGCATCCCCAATCTTCAGGAAAGAGAAACCTGGTTTCCTTCCTGTCCATTTCTCATATGGAGTTGTTCAACAGACTTTGACGGAACCTTATTCAAAATAAGTACCGCACTGGTTAATGCGTATCCCCAGAAGGATATTGGTAGCTCAGTCCGACTCATCATCGACCTTACCATGTCTAACAAGGTACGGTTTCTCCGTTCAGAGACATCGTTTAATTGCGGTGTTCCAGGAGGAGTCCACTGTGAAAGAATACCATTTTCTTTCAAGTAATCTTGAAACTCATAACTTAAGTATTCGCCACCACGGTCCGACCGCAATGTCTTAATACTCTTGCCTGTTTATTTTCTACTTCGTGTCGAAACTCTTTGAATTTCTCAAAAGTTTCCGACTTGTGTCTCATTAGATACACATAACCATAACGAGATGCATCATCCGTAAAGGTTACGAAGTAATGATATCCACATCTAGCCTGGCTAGACATGGGCCCACATGCGTCACTATGAACGAGGGCTAACAGTTCTGTGGCACGTTCACTTTACCACTAAAAGGTGATTTAGGCATTTTGCCTAAAAGACAAGATTCGCAGACATCATATGAATTAAGATCAAATCCGTCCAAGTACCCACTCTTTGAAAGTGTGGATATGCGAGTCTTGTTGATGTGTCCTAGACGACAATGCCACATGTAAGCTTCATCTTTTAGATTACTCTTTTGAGCCTTTTGTTTGTTATTTTATGTTTAGGAGATTCATTTATATTCAAAATATAAAGGCTATTTGCAACAGCAGTGCAAATTTCTGCATCATTTTTATATAAAAAACACCCAGTGTTTCTAAATACAAAAGGTACCCATGCTGGGTTAACAAAGATACAGATATAATATTCCTAGTCAAACTAGGTATATAATAACAGTTCAAAGTTTAAGCATATGCCCAGAGGGCAATTCCAAAACAAAAGTCCCTACAGCCAAAACAGCAACGGAGTTCCGTTTCCGACTCGTAGATCAATCTCCCCTGAAGCCAGCATCCTGCTATTCTGCAGATCCTGCAAATCAGTACATATATGAGCAGCACAACCAGAATCAAAAATCCAATTTTTAAAACTAGAAGTAGTCATATTTATCTCAATAACAAACATACCAGAGGCTAGTGCCTTGCCTGCCTTGATATCCTCCTTGTGTCCCTTGCCATTCGGCAGTCACGTTTCCAGTGACCCTTCTTGCCGCAGTTGAGGCAGACACATCTTGAGACTTGTCCCTTGGCTTCCCAGAAGCTTTTGTCAACTTGCCTTTACCCGTTTTCTTATGTTTCTTCTTCCTCACTCCTCCAGTAGCTTTGGCCTAGCCTTTGGCCTCGAGAGGTCGATGTAAAGTGCGCCTCGCGCTTGCCCCCTTTGTGGAGTTCTTTTTCAGACTCTTTCAAGATGGATAACAGTTCTCCAAGAGTCATCTGTATCCATCAACTTGTAGTTGATTATGATTTGTTTCCAAGTATCAGGAAGTGACTGTAAGATCATAATCTATGGTCAGCTCAGCCTCCAAGACTATTCCCATATTGGCCAACTCATCAATATCGGCGATCATTTGAGCCCCGTGGGCCTCAACTGATGCGCCTTCAGTCATTCGGGGCGCGGAAGAGTTTCTTCACCAACTCATATCTCTCCATCCGCTTATGGAGCGGTGGAGATCTCGCAGTCTAGCCATCATATTATAAGGATCCAAGTCCCTATTTGGCGACGACGAAAGTGCTGAGTCATCGAAGCTAACATAATAGCCTGAGCTGTGTCACAATCACTGCTGTGAGTTTTCCATAACTCCAGCTCAAGTGGGTCAGTGGGCTTAGGCGGGAGAGGTGTTTGTATAGTGTACAGCATCCTCTCAGCCCCAAGGACTATCCTTAGGTTCATTTCCCAATCAGCGAAGTTTGTGCCCTTAAAGACATTGTCACCCATGATGATGTCTCGGACATTACCTTGCTTGCCATCTCAACTACGATAGTCCAACTATCTAGTTAACGATAAAATGGGTACAGTCAAACTGTTACAAGAAAAAATAACAATGAATTAGTCCAACTAATTTAATTAATTAAACGAAATAATTTTGAAAGACGCGTAAGGCTAAGTATCTGAATGAAATTGCAAATTCAATACTAGCCTCCCACTATTTTTATCAAGTCTCTAACCCTCTGTTGAGAACTCGGGAAATCCTATTTCCTAGTGGGCTAGGATCCCGTTAAATAACACACAACCTTGACTTTGGCCAACAAGCTGTATGCTATTTAACTAGGTAGATCTCAAAGATCAATTGGATCCCATCCAATTCCTAGATCCGGTTAGGTGGACATCCAAGTCCAAAACATATGTATATATACTTATGCCAATGTATCTAATACATTTTCCTAACCATATCCTCCGAACCATCTAGGCCTTGGCTTTGGCACAACAAACCTAATGATTCCGGTTAAGCGAGGACCCATTGACAAGGAAAGTTTCGTAATCAATGTCGTTGGACAAGAAGTGATCTTGACTTTGGCAACAAATCACAACTTGGACAAGACACCGATGTGGAACAAAACTCTCATGATTCAAGTACATCCTCAATTGACAAAGGTCTTGACTTTGGCCAACAACCAATGCCAATTTGGATCTTGAACAAGAATCATTCAATGGAAGGATAATTGCTTAATATAAATTGAGGAATTTATGCGTAATTGGCAACCAATTTATTTATCTTTGTTAGGTCTCATCATCATACACCCTTAAGCATGCTTCTAAAACATCATAAAGTGCATAAAATAAATTAATAGTGATATACGGATGGATATATAAAACAATTTGTTCCTAGAACAAATCACTCCCTTTCCACTCCCCGCTAGTAATATTCTACTTCTACCCAATACATAATACAAAAAGAGAAATCATTTACATTGAGGGGAGGGAATTAGGTGAGAAGAGAATACAAAGAGATAAAAGAGATAAGGCTGGACACGCAGGTCCAATTTATAAATTCTAAATTTACAATAATTTCTAAAATTACCTTTCCCTTCTAATATCCATCCGCTATATACACTATTCATTCATCACATACATGTATATTCATTCAAGACATGCTATACAACCAATCTAATCCAATTAATTAGTCTTTGTTTAAGTGATCATCCAATGTTCAATCAACGGTTTGATTTTGCGCGAGTCCAACTCGTTTGAGAATAAGTACATAAGGTACGAATTCATGAATTATATCGAAACTACCCGTTAAATCCAATTTAAGTCGCATTCAATATTAATTCAATTTATTTAATTCCAAATTAAATGTTTACACTTTTAATGTGCTTTTAAAGATTAGATTCTAAATCTTATCAAATTGGGTCTCCAAGCCCAACTAACATCCAATGTGTGTTTAATTAAAGTCCGATGGGCTTTCAATTGATTTAAAAAAGGCTTGGGCTTTGGTCAATGTGGGTCAAACCCAATTACCAAGCCCAAATAAGGAATCACCCTTAAGTGCCATAAAATCAATTTGAAGCCCATAAGGCCCAATTAAACATAGAAGTCCATTAATTAAATTTTAATATTCCAATTTTAAAATTCAATTAATTAAAGTGTAATGCATGATTAATTCATTAAACCAAATATTCAAAAACACCATTTAATTCATTAATCATCAATTGTTCAAAACACTTGTCTAACATTTATTTGAACAAAAATCAAGTCCTTTAACATGTCATGTTGTATTCGGCCAAGAGAGATTTTTGCGGTTCGATTTGTTTTCAATCCAATTGAATCACTAATCTATTATCAGTATTGATTTTAAGTCATCTAATGAACTTGAAAGCAAAAATTCAATAAAGTGAAAAGACCTCCATTTTCGGTCAAGCATCAATTTTAGGGAAAAAATCATCCAATGCATTTTTCTCAAAATTGATCATGTATTACATCAAATATCATACATTTAATCATGCTTAAGTCATCTAATAAACTTGTGCATGAAAAATTCCAAATCAATAAAATGACCTACACATTCGGCCAAGGCATCAATTTTGGGGAAAAAATATCCAATACATTTTTCTCAAAATTGGTTATGTAATACATCATATAACAAACATTTAAGCACACTCAAATCATCCAATGAACTTGTGCATGCAAAAATTCAACTTAATGGAAGTACCTCACATTCGGCTAAAGCAACATTTTGAGGAAAAATCATCCAATGCATTTTTCTCAAAATTGATCATGTATTATATCATATAGTATACATGTAATCATGCTTAAGTCATCAAATAAGCTTGTGCATGAAAAATTTCAAATCAATGGAAGCACCTCCACATTCGGCCAAGACAACCACTTGGGGAAAAATCATCCAATGCATTTTTCTTAAAATTGATCATGTAATATATCATATAAGCATACATATAAGCATCTTTAGCATCCAATTTCACAAGAACATGCTTCAATCAATATTCCCCAAATTAACCCTAATGTATTTCATGCTTAAACATGGCTCAATGATACCATTGTTGGTTTCTATAATTAGTCCCAAAGAAACATTAAGCCATAGAAATACAAATAACATACATGCAAAGCTTGAAGGATGGCGGAAACATACTTACAAAGCTTTGTGACGAAAATGGTGAAGAGGATCCTTGAGCCTCCAAGGTGGGTGATATGCGGCCAAGAACAAGAATGATAGAAGTTTCAAATCTTGGGGCTGTTTTCGGCCAAGAACAACAGTGTGAGAAGCCTCAAATCTTCTAGTACTCCAAGCTCCAAATGCGTTTCCCTATCACCTCCTTTGATCCCTTGTTGTGCTAGCAATAATGGAGAAAACAATTTTCTGCCATAGATGAAGCTCACGGCTTGCGTGAAGAAGAAGGAGAGGAGAGTGAGACTTTTCAATTTTTGTTCTCTCTTATTTCCAAAAAACATGAGAGAGTAAAAGAAAAGCAATGATGTATCAAATACAATAAAATGAATTTTTTTAATCCAAAAACCCTTCAAAAACCGTGAAAGGTTTTCCCTCCAAAATAAAATTCATCATTTGCCATCATTACCTTACTTTGAGATTAGAGACAATGTATCATCCCTTAAAGGTGACTAGATACATCCATCATCTATTCGTATCAAGTAATGAGATATCGCGATGCGATTTACGGATACCACTCGATTCAAAATACGAATGTGTCCGCAAACACTTTCGGGCTCGGTTTCGCTAATTCCGAATTAACGAATTTCCGTCGCGACGTGAATTAAATAATTACGCCTTGCGGAATTACTATTCAGTTCGCTAATGAATTAATTCTAAATTAATTCGTTTGCCCGAATTAAAATCCGATTTTAATTCCGCGTCGAAATCTAATTTCTTTTAATAATATATCGAATATATTATTTTATCGATTAATTCCAAATTAATCGATCTCTCTCTTTCTCCTAATAAGGCATTTTATCCAAGATAAAGTTTCTCCGTAATTAATCCAAGATTAATAAAGTTCGAACCAAACATCATAGGTGAATCTTCAGGAAGCGACCCAAGAGATCTCCGGATATGTTGGTAGTAAATACGGTCGTTGGATAATCCAAACACGTACGTACCTCGTACTACGTTTTTACCGATTTACAAGACAATGTTGGCTTCTAGCAAAGCGCCATGCCTACCCAATTCTCCAGAAATATTCTTACTGGAATATTAGATCTTTATCAAGCGTAGTATACCGCAGTATTGCGTATATCGATCCAGTATCGGACGATCACATGTTAGGCCTGGGGCTGGAAATGTGTCTGCCCCGTACGAAACATATATCGGATATCAAACAACTAGTCTCTTTAAATCGGACAATCCTGACCTGGTCATATTGTCCCGACGGTTGCAACCTTTTATAGAGTACTAGTTCTGTATCCTGCGTGATCATCATCTCCATATGTCTGAAGTGATACTTCCATCTTGACATCACATCCAGTACACTACGATTCTTGATAAACCCAGAAGAGGCGTACACAGAACCGGTTAAAGCCCCGAACCACCAAAACCAAAGTTTACCGATTGTCGCAAGTACTAGCGATGCAAGTCTCAGGTTAAGACCATATACACCTACCCTGATGCGGCCTCCCATAGACACGCAGACATACTACCAATGGGATTCCGCGGGGTCTATCCAGAGCGAAGCTGTTTTCCGTACCATCGGTAAAACACAACCTCCTATCGCACTTGCATAAGTATCCAATACTTAAATATATGAGAACTATGCCGTTGTGCTATCACAACTCGCACAAGTGCAATACTAGTCTATTCCGCATTATCGATGTCCGATCTCGATAATACTCCGACTAGGGATATTTAATGATTAAACCTTTTATATTGATACTGTCTCATATCATCTCAATATGGAACTAACCATACGGACTTTTGCCATTAATATATCAAAGTAAATAATTTTACAAAACGGCAAAAGGCAATTTCATTATCACATAGTTAATTTTGTACAATAATACAATATCATTTACAAAACAGTGACGCTATGGGTCATAATGTCTAACATTTATCTCATGCCATGTATTTAACACTTCTTTATAATACAGCCCTGACAATAAAACTTAAACATATTACATATGAATGCTTCATCATACAATATGCAAAATGCAAGACTATACATGACTCTGACTGAATTGTAACTCAATCTGGTGGACTTAAAACCTCTAGTGATTGCCATCGGTACACATCCTCTCAAGCGAGTCCTCTGGGTATCCTGCAAAATAAGAAACTAGGAGTGGGGGGGTTAGATCGTTTAAACGATCTAAGTGAGTGGACAAGTTAAAATAAAAACCGAAATACTATAGTGGAAACAGTTGATTCTAAAACAAAAATTTAGAAATAACTTGTATGAAAACTCTTTTCTGAAAATCTCATTTGAATTCTCTTCGTAAAACTTATCTTTCCTGAACGTTTCTTATAAAATTGTTGTTTTTTGAAAACGTTATTTTCTAAAAACCTTTCCTGAAAACTGTTTCTGAAAACTATTTTTAAAATCTGTGACTGTCTCTGAAAAACTAACGTATGGGGGCGTTACGTATCACCGTCCCCCATACGCCTAACTAGAGCCAGGAATGCAAATCCATGATTTTGGGGCGTTACGTATCATCGTCCCCCAAAGCATGCCACTCATGTCCCTAAAACTAGTGGTCTTGGGGCGTTACGTATCGCAGTCCCCCAAGCCACTGAACTAGAACTGGGGTGAGGATCTATCCTACCCTCCGAGCTCTGAAACTAGAATCTAGGGGCATCTGTCATCCCCAGTCCTGAACTAGGATCTGGGGGCATTACGCATCGACGTCCCCCCAGTCCTCTACATGTGCACATGTCATCCGTCAATTCTGTGGCTGTAACAAGTTACATATTGAGGTGGGTTTTTCCCTCATGCCTCAAAAATCATAAAATCATACTTTGAAAACATTTCTTTCTCAATAATGCTCAAATCATAAACTCTTATGAAATGACTGTAATAATAAAAATAATCTAACACCCTAAAGCGTAAAAAAATAAGTCTGATACAAAAAAATAACAAGATGAAAGTTAATTTAAACTGAGAGTGTCCACTCACTGGTTTTGGAATCTGGTTATTACTTCTTCGCTTGCTTAAGGAGTTTACGGCTCCTGCGATGATCTAAAATTGATAACTTAATCAGAAAACAATTTACGGAATATGCTTGAAACTATTATCGACATACTATGCTTATGTCATGATAAATTGTATGGAAAAGATTTGATACGAGACCCTAAGGATGGCCCCTAACTTCCTAAGTTGAAACAGAAATATTTAGAAATTATTCCTGCCTCGCGTCGCGACACTGTGCTTGTCGCGTCGCTTTGCCCATGTCAATAGGTCCAGGTAGAGAGCATGCTCTGCTCAGCGTCGCGGCGCCGGACACTCCGCATTACGACGCGCACCAGAATAGACCCGAGGTAGAGCCTTTGTTTTGCACGCGTCGCGATGGTAAATGATTAGCGTCGTGACGGTAAGCCATTTCCAGGGCCAAATTTCACTTTCCAAAAGCATACTCAAGCAATCTCTACTCCATCACCCCACACCATCACATAAGCAATTTTCTAAGCTTCAACATGAACCAAACTCTCTGTATATGATCTACTCAAGCCCCAACCATTATCTAATGTCATTATCCCCAAAGCATAACTTCTCAACACATCCACACACTAATCAGCCTTATCCAATGCTAATATTATCATTACACTTCTCAAAATACATGCCAATAACTTAAACAAAGTTAATTAAGCAAACCCAAACTCTAGGATATGATGGGTCCGAATATGGGGGCTTGAGTCTCTTGTGAAAAATAAATGACAGAGTGAGAGTTAGAAGCTTACCTTGAGTTCTTGAAGCTTGAAACCATCACCATTCATTAAAGTTTGATATGAGAAAGAAGAGACCAAGGCTCACGTTTTTATCTCTTTTTTTTGTTTTGAAGGAGATGAATGAATAGTGCTTAATTTATAGGCACAATGGGCTGATTTTGTAAAGAATTGAATGGATAAGATTTGGCCATATCATCACATTCTAGTTTTTTCCCGAAACTTACTGTAGTAGCTGTGGAAATCGTGATTTTTGACTTGTTTCCGATTCAAATTTGGAAAAATATCGTGCACGAAAATTATATACCTCGGTCTTAGCTTTCCGAAGATATAAATTCATAAAAATCGGAGTTCATATAAAAACGTTAAGGCCCGATTACTAAAAGTTATTCGAGGTGGAACATAAACTAAGTTTCGCGTCAAAATTTCAAGGAATCTTCTGAATGTCCCAAATATAATTTTATGAGCATGTACTTGCTTGAACATGATTTATATTAATTATTATGCCTCTGAATTATAATAGTCGTCAGGCTCTGGTACCGTACAAGTCGTCAGGTTTATCGGATGTTACATAAGCCTTGATATTATACAGGCATCAGTAAGGGATGATTACGAACCTAAACAGGTTTAAGGTCGACCTTGCGATGGGTGTAGTGCGGCCTTAAATCATTCTCATATCTTATATTGGGTGGCGACTCCTTTATTCTTTGATTAATCCCATGTGGGATAATTATACTCTCTACGAGCTACAAGCTCAACCGTGTCGTGGTCGCCGACGTCATAGACATTGAAAGAAATCTTGCTTCACTCCTATAATTACTAACCTTCAATCACATTATTGACTCTCAGATACATTAAGAACAATCACATTTGTGACCTATGTCACATTTCATAAAACGGCTATCAATCAGGTATGTGTTTGAGTGTTAATTTATTTAGGCACATCCATAATGTGACTACAAGTGGTTTCATCCGAACAAAAAATAAAAAAGAAATATTTATTGAAAATAAAAATATATAATTTCAAAACGCAGTGCCAGAATGGTTAAAATATCATAATGGTTTAGTGCAAGCATAAGGTTCTTGGAACTGACGTTTTGAAATAATCATAATGGTTTATGATTTGACTCAAAACGAAATAATTCTTGTGTATATAAGGAGGTTAGTGGGAGATTGCACTAACAGTGAAATTCCCATAAAACAATTGGTGAAAGCTTGGTTTTCATAAATATTCTTTCATAGAAATTCTCCGTAGAATTCTGGGGAGTAACAACCTTTATTCAAGGAATAAAGATCTACTGGGATAGATTTGGAGTTTGTTAACACTCTCTGGAAATTGTACATTTAAAATGTACTTGTATTGGTGTCTCATACGCTTCGAGCATATGGAGTCACAATCGGG
Organism: Zanthoxylum bungeanum; assembly: GCA_019454045.1. Taxonomy (NCBI): domain Eukaryota; kingdom Viridiplantae; phylum Streptophyta; class Magnoliopsida; order Sapindales; family Rutaceae; genus Zanthoxylum; species Zanthoxylum bungeanum. The sequence goes on along the minus strand of SKCR01054033.1, from coordinate 8,771 downwards.
TCAATCCAAGTGATAGTCACTGGATTGAAGTTAAGAACATCTGTTAGTATCTCTGAGAACTAAAGATGCTATCTTTTACTATGGAGAAGGAGAACTTGAAGTGACTGGGATCACTGTAGCAAGTTTCCAAACGATTAAATACTGCGGTACTATAAAGTTTGAGTAACGGGACAGTGAGCTGGAAATCTTCCAAGCAAGATAACTGTTGCCGAATAAACAACAAATGCGGATTATTGCTGCAGCTGAGGCAGCAATAGAAGCCATTTGGATCAAAAATAAATCTAATTAGATTAGATATAGTTCTGTTAGCAGCTGAGCTAGGCGTCAGCACAAGCTAAGGAATTAAAGGTCTCATCGACGATCCAGATATATACTTCTATGTCATCTGATTCGTTCGGATCATACATCGTGGCGATGTGATGATCGTATAAATCGCGTCAAACGATAATCGAACAAATCCGCTGATGAAAACCTTTCCTCAGCAATTTGAGCGAACCTTACATAGTTCGGGTGTAGGACACTCGAGTGACTGCCTATGTGCCAAGTGGGAGATTGTTGGATAATATGACCCACAACGTCACTATTTGCACAGATCATTGTGTTGCTGTAGCAAATTAACTGTGTAACAAGGAAATTGCACTCTCGTCATTTGTGATTAGATCACCATAGATATATAAATGAAGAGAGGTCCCTATGATTAGTTCCTGGATTGAGATGATATGAGACAGTATCAGTACACCGAAGGATTAATCATTAAATATCCCTAGCCGTAGTATTATCGAGACTGGACATCGATAATGCGGAATAGGCTAGTATTGCACTTGTGCGCGTTGTGAGGGCACAACGGCATAGTTCTCATATATATAAGTATTGGATACTTGTGCAAGTGTGATAGGAGGTCGTGTTTCACCGATGGTACGGGAAACAGCTTCGCTCTGGATAGACCCTTCGGAATCCCATTGGTATTATGACTAGGTGTCTATGGGATGCCGAAATCAAGGTAGGTGTGTATAGTCTTAACCTGAGACTTGCATCGCTAATACTTACGACAATCGGTAACTTTGGTTTTGGTGGTTGGGGGATCTTAACTGGTTCTGTGTTCACCTCTTCTGGGTTTATCAGGAATCGTAGTGTATTGGATGTGATGTCAAGACGGAAGTGTCACTCCAGTCATAGTGGAGATGATATCACGCATGATACGGTATTAGTGCTCTTAAGTGATGCGCATCCAATCGTGATATTATGACCAGGTCATGAATATCCGATTATAGAGACTAGTTACCAGACATCCGATATGTGTTTCGGACGGGGCAGACACTTATCCAGCCCCAGCCCTAGCACGTGACTATCCGATACTGGGCCGATATGCACAATACATTAGTATACTACGCTTGATACAGATCTAAATATTCTTAATAGGATATGTCCGGAGAATTGGGATGACTTGGTGCTTTGCTCGGAGTCGACCTTGTCTCGTAAATCGGTAGAATGTAGTACTTGGTACGTACGTGATTCGGGCACTCCGACGACCGTATTTACTGCCAACTTATCCGGAGATCTCATGGGTCGCTTCCCGATAATCCACCGATGACGCACAACTCGCACTCTTGAATAATCTGGGATTATATAGAAGAGAGAGAGAAAATTAATCTAGGATTAATTACGGAGATATTTTATCTAGGATAAAATATCGTCTAGAGAGAGATAACGATTAATTTGGAATTAATCGGTAAATTAATATATTCGATGTATTAAACGAAATTAGATTTCGACGCGGAATTAAAATTAGATTTTAAATTCGGGCAAACGAGTTAATTTAGAATTAATTCGTTAGCGACGTAAATAATAATTTCGCTAGGCGCAATTTTTATTTAAATTCGATTTAATTAACATCGCGACGTAAGTTCGGTATTTCGGAAATATCGAACCCGAACGCGTGAGTGCACGTGGGCCCACTTTCATTTGGAAACGTGTGGGGCCCACATGACACATGTCATATTATGCATTATTTAATTCTAATGCATTGCATGGAGATAGTGTACAATGCACTCAATGGTTTTGCATGGAAATTGAGTGTTTTGACACTCTAAGCCATTGCATGATTTGTGTCATAAGTTTATTATTAATTTAATAAATATTATGGCATAAATATAAATTGATTTTTGGTAACAAAAATTAAAAAAAGAAAATCTCTCTCAAACTCTCCTTCTCCTCACGCCAAACACACAAAATGTGGACTGTTTTTCACTGGTTTGGGCGTGACTTTAGGGGAGCAAGGGTTGGGTTTTCATGGTGAAAACCGCAAGTGCTAGCACACTACGAGTCTTGCGAAGGTGGTAGGGAGGTTCACCCATGAGGCGGGACTCATCCGACGGAGTTTGGAGCTTCGTTTTGAGACCCGAAACTGCCAAGACAGTGAGCATGGGCTGCTGCAGTGGGCGCACAAAGGCAGTGCGTTTTTGGCTTCGAATCGTCTCCAAATCGACTCAACCGATCAATGTGAGTATCCCGCTACCTCTGTTGATGTATTCACGCATGTTTTCATGTCTTGATTTGATCTTGGGACCTTAGAATAAACCAACAGTGCCCTCAGGCCTTACCTCTTAAGTCGCCTTTTGGAAGTGCGTTACACGGCTGTCGGAAGGGTTAATGCTCCGCAACTCCTCCGGTTCACTGGTTTACTGCTTTCATTTGTCACCTTGCTGCTTTGGGCAGCTGTTTCTTCTGTTTTAGCTGTTGTTTCTAATCATTGTTGCTGCGGTTCTTGGGGACTATTTGGTTACTGTTTTTGGGTGATATTAGGTCACAGTTTTAGGGTATTTTTGGTGTGTATTTTGAGACTGTTTTGGTTATATTTCAGGGACTGTAGGGGGCTGTATTTTTTATTTTATGGTCGGTGAAAGTAGGGTTTTGGTTCACGTGGAGAGCTGGCTGGTGCGTTGTTATTATTTGTGATTCGGTGGGGGAGTTAATTTTGTTGTTGTTTGTTTGTTGGATGAAGGGGCTGATGCGTGAAGAATGAGTGAGGCTGAGTGTGTTTGTTGCTTGAGTGTGAGTAGCGTGAGGGCTGCTGGCTGTTTATGGCATGGGCTGTTTATGGCTGTTAGTTTATTTGTTGATGGCATGGGATGTTTTATGAAGGGTGGCCTTGTTGTCTTGCTTGGTCGAAGTGGGATTGAGAGGGGCCGTGAGTGACTGCTTTGTTGGCTTTTTATTCATACGTGATGTGTTGGACAAATATGACCCATATCATCACTATTTGTACAGATCATGTTGTTGTTGTAAAAATCAACTATGTGACAAAGGAAATTGCTCTTTTATCATTTGTAATTAGATTACCAAGATATGTAAATGATAAAAGGTCAGTATGATTAGTTCCGGATTGAGATGATATGAGACAGTATCAATCCACGAAGGTTTAATCATTAAATATCCCTAGTCGTAGTATTATCGATATTGGACATCGAAAATGAGGAATCGACTAGTATTACACTTGTGCGCGTTGTGGGAGCATAACGACATAGTTCTCATATATTTGGGTATTGGATACTCATGCAAGTGTAATAAGAGGTTGTGTTTACCGATGGTACGGAAACAGCTTCGCTCTGGATAGACCCCTCAGAATTCCATTGGTAGACTATATGTCTATGGAAGTCCGAATCAAGGTAGGTGTATTTGGTCTTAACCTGAGACTTGCACCGCTAATACTTGCGACAATCAATATAGTTTGGTTTTGGTCATCCAGTGCTTTAACAGGTTCTGTGTACGCCTCTCTGGGTATATTGAGAATCGTAGTGTATTGGGTGTGATGTCAAGACGGAAGTATCACTCCAGTCATAGTGGAGATGATGATCACGTAGGATAACGGAACTGGTGCTCTTATGTACTGCAGTCATCGGGAAAATATGACTAGGTCATGATTATCCGATTAAAGAGACTAGTTACCAGAGATCCGATATGTGCTTCGTACGAGGCAGACACTATTCCAGCCCCAGGCCTAGCACGTGACATCCGATGATGGATTGCAATACGTAATACTACGTATACTACGCCTGATAAATATTACATATTCCTTTAAGAATATTTATGGAGAATTGGGTAGGCACGGTGCTTTGCTAGAAGCCAACCATGTCTTGTAAATCGATAAAAACGTAGTACTAGATACGTAAGTGTTCGGAAAGTCCGACGACCGGATTTACTGCCAACATATCTGGGGATCTCATTGGTCACTTCCCGAAGATTCTCCATTGACGTATGACTCGAATATAATTAATCTAGGATTAATTATTAGAGAGAGAAAATTAATCTAGGATTAATTACGGAGATATTTTATCTAGGATAAAATACTTTTAAAGAGAGAGAACGATTAATTTGGAATTAATCGATAAAATAATATATTCGATATATTATACGAAATTAGATTTCGAAACTGAATTAAAATTAGATTTTAATTCGGGCGAACGAGTTAATTTAGAATTAATTCGCTAGCGACGTGAATAGTAATTTTGCTCGGCATAATTATTTAATTAAATTTGATCAATTACATCGCAACGGAAAATTCGTTAATTTGGAATTAATGAACCCGAGCCTGGGAGTGTTTGAGCGTCACATCGCAAGTCACTCACATGTCACATCCACTTTGTGATGTGTGTCATGTCACCTTTGGTGATGGAGGTGTTGAGAGCAATTAATGCTCTTTCCCTCCAAATCTTTTGGAAAGAAAATACCTGAAGGGTTTGGACTTTGGATTTTTGGTATTAGTTTTTGGAAAACATATACACAAAACACTTATTCCTCTCTCTCTCCCACACATTCGGCCATTGGAGCCATTTTCTTCTTTCCATTTGCCTTCAATGCCGAGAGCATGTAGAAGCAATAGAAATTTTGTGGCAAAATTTCAAGAGTGCTAGCACACATTAGGAGTCATCCAAAGGTGATAGGGAACAAACCTTTGAGCATGGAATCTACAAACAAAGCTTGGAGCTTGGAGATTCAACTTGGAGCACAAAAGAAGCCATGGCCGAACCTTGGAGGAAAAGCTTGAAGAGATTTTATGTTCATCGCATCAAAATCCAATCAATGTAAGTATGATTCCGCCATACTTCTTTGTTGTATTTCACATGTCTAAATGCTTAAATCAATCTGGGACTATAGTAGAAACCCAACAATGGTATCAGAGTCTTGTTTAAGCATGAAATGGAATTAGGGTAAAATTGGGTAAAATTGATTTGAGCATGTTTGATGAAATTGATTGTTTGAGTATGCTTGAATGATGATAACATAGTGTTATGCATGGTCAATTTGATGAAAATTGAATTGGATCAAATTTTCCCTATTAGTAGGCTTGGCCGAAAGTTGATGGCCCTAATGTCATGGTAATTTGTTTTTTGAATCATTGGATGAGTTTAAATGGACTTGGGAAATGTTAATTTGAGATTAAATTGGATTGAAATCGGAATTGGACTAAAAAACCCAAATTCGTGAGTGATATAGCATGGAAATGATTGATTTTTTGATTCAATAATGTTGGACATGTTGTTGATGATAATAAGCATGATTAATTATATAAATTGGTATTTTGGAAATGTTAATTTGGTTAATTAATCATGGCTATACACTTTGATTAATTTAATTGTGAATTTGGAATATTGTAAGTTAATTAATTGGGCTAAATTTGGAATTGGGCTTGTAAAGTTGTATTTGGGCTTAATGGGCTTGGTTGGGCCAAGTTTGGTTTAGGCTAATTGGTTGGATCCAATTGGGCCCAAAACATATTCATAAAGTCCAAATATAACTAAATGGACCTTTAATTTTAATTGGGCCTAATGGGCCTAAATTGATTTTTGACAAATTAGGGTGATTCCTTAATTAGGCTTTGGTATTTGGGTTTGACCCATATTGACCAAAGTCCATGCCTTAAGAAATTAATTGAAAGCCCATTGGACTTTAATTAAATTGACATTGGATGTTAATTGGGCTTTGAGACCCGTAATGATTAGATTTAGAATCTAAGTCGCAAAGGCTCATTAATAAAGTGTAAATATTTAATTTGGAATTAAATAAAGAATTAGTATTAAATACAAATTAAATGGATTTAATATTGTAGTTTGATATAATTCAAGAATTCGTACTTTGAGTACTTATTCTTAAAACGAGTTTGACTCGCGCAAAATCAAATCGTTGTTTTGAACATTGGATGGTATTAATTTCAGATTAATTAATTGGATTAGATTGATTGATAACATGCTTTGTGTGAATACATGGATGCGATGTATGAATAATGAATATCGGATGGATATTAGATGGGTGAGGGTAATTTTGGAAATTGTTGTAATAAATTTAGAATTTATTAATTGGACCTGCGTGTCCAGCCTATTACCTCTTGACTCTTTGTATTTCTCTTCTCATATATTCCCCTCAATGTAAATGAGGTTTCTTTAGAAGTGTTATGTAATTGGGTAAAAGTAATATTTGTGCTAGAGGGAGAAAGGAAATGGAGAGATTTGTTATAGGAACAAAATGTGTTGAGTATCCATCCGCATATCATTATTATTTTATTTATACGCGCCTTATTATGTTTTAGAATGCATGTTTAAGGGTGTATGATGATGAGACCTAATAAAGATAATTAATTGGTTGCCAATTACGTGAAAAACCCTCAAAATATATTAAGCGTTTTTCTTTCCATTGAGTGATTCTTACTCAAGATCCAAGATGGCATGGTTGTTGGCCAAAGTCAAGACCTTTGTCCATCGCGGATGTGTTTGAATCATGAAGGCTTTGTTCAATATCGTGTGTCTCCAAGTTGTGATTTGTTGGCCAAAGTCAAGATCACTTCTTGTCCATCGACATCGATTACGAAGCTTTCCAAAGTCAATGGGTCCCACTTAACTGGAATCATTAAGTTTGTTGTGCAATAGCCAAGGCTGTATTGATTCAGAGGAAAAAGGTTAGAGAATATATTGGATATATTGGCATATATAAGATATATGTTTCGGACTTGGATGTCCACCTACTAGATCTAGGAATTGGATGGGATCCAATTGATCTTAGAGATCTACCTAGTTAATTATCATATAATTTGTTGGCCAAAGTCAAGATTATGTGTTATTTAACGGGATCCTAGCCCACTAGGAAACAGGTTTCCCGAGTGCTCAATACAGAGGGTTAGAGGCTCGCCGAAAAATAGTGGAGGCAAGTATTAAATTTACAAATTCGTTAGATACTTGCCAATACGCGCTCATTTCAAATTTCGTCATCAAATTAATATATTAGTTGGACTAATATTTAATCGTTGTTTTAATTAAGCAGTTGGACTGTATTCAAACTACTTCAATTATAGTTGATTATATAATTGGATTATAGTAATCAATATATTTGAATTTAAACCAATTAAATTATAGTTGATTTTATAGTTAGACTATAGTAATCATTATATAAATAGTACCTAAATTGATTGATTTGATAGTTAGACTATGGAATCAAGATAAATGAAAGATTAGCGTTTAGAACATAATCCTGGGAGAAAATGTTTTTAAACGGCTTTAATTTTCAGATTGGAATAAAATCTCAGGATAGTCATGTAGACCGAGAAGTTATTTTATTTGATAGAGTGACGTCTCGAGCCTAAGCCCGAGTTGAGCAAATAATAGAACATGATATTTGGAATATTCATGTGATGATAACTTTAGTGCTTAATTTGTATGCTTGCCACAAAGACTCATTAATTTCTAAGTCAGAACTAAGGATTAGATCCTTATAGTATGATATTGTAATTGAAGGATCTTCCTAGATCTATCCTTAGATCTTAGAAGTACAAATTGCAATAGAAAACTCTTGGAGAGTTAATGGCTATACTCAATGAGACAAAGCCAGAGTTTGCAATAGGGCAAGAAGCGCATGGCGCATCTTACTTCGAAATCCCAGAAGACCAAGGCTTGGCCAAAGGCTTCTAGGGTGTGGAAAGGGGCAAAGGTAAAAATCATCAGTCTTCTGGGAGACAAAGGACATATCCCAAGATGTATGCCTAAATTATGGCAAACGGGGTCACTGGAAGCGTGACTGCCGTATGGACAAGGCAGACATGAAGGAAGTGAAGACGGTGCAAGGCTCTGGCTTCAAATATGTTTGTTATAAACATGTTCGCTACTAGTATTAAATTGGATTTTAGATACTGATGTGGTACATAAATATGTACAGATTTCAGAATCTGCTGAAGCAGGATACTGACTTCAGATGAGATCTATCTACGAGTCGGAAAACGGGACGACAGTCGCTGTTTTAACCATAGAAACCTAAGTTTAGGAACTACCCTTTGGGTATGTACTTAAATTAGGAAACTGTTAAAATGTAACTGGTTGACTAGAAACATTATCTCTATATCAGGGTTTAACCGTTACGGGTATACCTTTATATTCTAGAACACTAAAGTGTTTTATTTTATAAAGATGATATTGAGATAAACACATTAGATGTGAACAACAGTATTTATATTTTGAATATAAATGAATCTCAAACATATGACATGACAAACAAATAGCTCAAACTGGATTAATCAGTTGAGACTTATAAGTGGCATTGTTGTCTGGGACACATTTAACAAGACTCGTATATCCATACTTTTGAAGAGTGGATACTAGGACGGATTTGATTCTATTCAAATAATTTCTACGAATTCAGTTCTTTAGGCAAAGTGCCTGAAAATACTTTTTACTTGGTAAAAGTGTAAATGCCACCGATCTGTTAGCCCTCGTTTTAGTGACAAAGTGGGC
>SKCR01054032.1:0-36955 GCA_019454045.1 Zanthoxylum bungeanum | reverse complement strand
AAGTATGGATCATGTCTATGAAAATAAAGATAATTACAACAGAAAAGCAAATCAAAGTAATAATTAAGGCAACAGAATTGTGTACGTAATACGTCATTCGCTTAGTAAAAATTCATTAGGATGCGTCTCAAGAATCAATTCCTTACTCAGCCATCGCTAATGAATTATCTTTTATCTTTGCCAAACACCATTCCTTATGTCTTATGCTTTGGTTGGGCTTTTCCCTACAAAAATAACACACAAAATTAAAAACTCTACAACATGTATACACAAAATATAAAAATAGAAATTACAACAAAGTGCATGGGTTGCCTCCCTGCTAGCGCTAAATTTTTCGTCTTCAGCCAGACGTGACTGAAATCCATATGTCAAGGAGGTTTCAGCGTCGTTTTGGATGTCCGATTAAAGACAATCCCGTGTGCGTTGCTTTTGAAGGGTCTCTTCCAACGGTAAAGGGGCAAAAAGAATTTTGTCTCATTCAATGCTTGTGCCACCTTTTTAACCTTTGTTGCTCCAGTAGTTCCTGAAAAGAAAGAAATAAAATTAGGAGGTCTCGTATGGTGCTTGACTTGGAATGGAAGTTCCATTATGTCAAGCTTCTGGGTGATATCTTTGTTTTATACTCCCCAAAACAGTGATGTTTCGCCTGAATGCATTGGATTCTCAATAAGTTCAAACATTTGCTCCTCCATTTACTCTGCTTCTTCCGCTACATTTTCTTCACATATGTATTTTAAAATTTCCGTATTCAACTCTTCATCTGTCATCTGTGAAATGCATGCTCCATAAGTGTTAATCTGAGGATGTAAAGTTATGTCTGTTTTTAGGTCTTCATCCTCTGATCTGAGTGAAATGATTGGCTCAGGTTTTTCTTCTTCAGACATTTTTACAATGGAAGCTCCAAGATCTTCAGTTGGAGGATAGAAAGTTTCATCCTCATTTGTTGGTGCAGTTGGTACAAATAGCTCAGCTTTTTTATCCTCGTTATAATAATCAAATTGAGACTTTGTTGGTTCAGGGTCCTGAATTGATACCTCTGATTCTTGATACTGCTCAGCCTCGTCCACTGTTATGATGTCATGATGAATCTCAGGATATTCGAAGGCTTCTTCAGTAGTATTTGAATTTGCTCCGTGAGATATGTGATTCAGGTTATCTGTTAATTGCCTAACTTGATCTGTCATCCTCTGTATAGACGCCGCTTGACTCTGAATTTGTGCATCAAATTGAGCTTCCCGTTCCTCGAACCAGTCTTTGAGCATGTGAATCAACTGATCTTTCTCCGATGGTTCTGGTTTTTGATGAAGATTGTAGATGGATGGTAGATAAGATGGAAAGTATGATGGTTTTTCGTACCTTGAATGATTCCAATAATTCTGCCACTCTGAAAGGTATATACATTGATCGCTCGGGTGGTTACCATCACATATTACACATCTCCCAATTTCGTTCTGATGAGCAAATGTAGTATTGCTTGATTCTGACATCCAATGATAGTTGTTTGGCTGGACAACAGGCCTCAGAAAACCAGACTGTTCCTCCCAGATTTGGGGTGTATCTTCTTCTAGTAAAGCTCGAAATCTTTCAATCTCCCAATAATGTTCCATTTTTTAATCACCTGAAAACAAAAGAAAGAAATAAAAATTACAGATAAAAATAAAGAAAATTAGATACAAGTAAATTAGATAACTTCAAAATTAATAACTCAAGAAAAATAAGTCCCCGGCAACAGCGCCAAAAACTTGACCGGCGTAAACACACACGTATAACGCAAGCGCACGTATCGTTCAAGTAGTATAAAAATATCGATCCCACGAAGACTTAATTCATACTGTTGTTATTAATTGTTGAATCTATTTATTTACAAATATCTAATTCAATGGAGAAGAGAATGATTGTTTGATTGGTTGGTTGAATGTGGTTTTCCTTAATTAAAATAAATAAAATAAAAAAAATAAAATACTAAGGAAAATAAAAAAAGTCTCAAAGATCTAGGTTTGTGAATCTTTCTAATATCTTTTAAAAGATGAAGTGATTATTTTATGTTTGTGTAATAAATCGGTTTACTAACCTGGAACACAAAATTATGCGAAAGCCTCTGTCGATAGTCAGACGCAAATACACAGTTTAACCCAATTGAACCATATGTCTATGTCAACCAAATTATCTGGATTCATTAAGTTTAAGTTCCAATTATAGCTACCCCGCCCGACAGGTATATGTCTATCCTGTAAGGAAATCTATTAAAGGGTTATCTATCCTCAAGGAAGATCGTGGGCTATTAAGTCTAAGGTTGAAACCTAAAATTTCTTTGTCAAGTTTATTTTAGATTTACCACATCAATCTTATTGATGATCAGACAACAAGAAGCATTAAGCTTAAGACTTAATAAGTAAACCTTTAAATTACCCAAACTATAAAATAACCCCTTATAAACCGGTGATATTAGAATTCATCACAACCCCAGATAACTAACACATAACTAGGGCTAGTAAAAACTTAAAAGTAAAAGACATAAAGAAAAAATGCTGAAAAGTAATTGCGGTAAAGTAAAAGCTGAAAAGTAAATTAAAATAAAATAAAATGCTAAGGTAAAAGGATCAACTTTTACTATTTACTATTTAGATATCTCCCTTAATATAATATATTAACTTGTGATTATTTTACCAACCAGCCATATAGGCGGTAACCTGATTAAGTCAAATTAAGTCAAACCAGCTATAAAGGCGGAACCAAAATAAACCTGCCATATAGGCGGTAAGAAAATTTAATTACCAACTGACCAATCTGGCGGTATCCTTGATTAGTCAGGTTTAAACCAGATTAAAATGAATTACCAACCGACCAATCTGGCGGTATCCTTTTTAAGTCAAATTTTAAATAGTGAATATATTATATTTAAGGGAGATTAATCTAAATAGCAATAATAAAAGAATTACCTTTCACCGTAGCAGGGGGAAGTTACCTCCTCATGGTGAATAGTAAAAACTATAAAAAGTAAAGAAAGTAAATTACTATTATTACAGAACATAATTAATTACAAAACTAAAATTTAAAGAAACTAGATAGAAAACTCCCTATTTACATCAGAGAATTCAGAGAGGAAGGTTCCTCTAAAACTGAAATCTTGAGCTCAATTTATAGGCGCAGATAGGCCTCCTGCGTCGCGACGCCAAAGCCTTTGGCGTCGCGACGCCAACGCTTTATGGCGTGGCATGCTGAGGTGATGAAACGTGGCGATTCTGGATAAGGAGATAAGGTGACACGTGGCAAGGTGGCTAACAACTCAATTATTATGCTGATGTGGCGCTGACGTGGCGATGGCGACTGTCGGCACCATATGATTGTGACACGTGGCACTTCGTGATTGGCTGATGATGACATGGCGGTGAGGTGGCACATTGACTCGGTCAACTGATGATGTGGATGCTGATGTGGAGTGACACATGGCGACACGTGGCAATGGCGACTGTCGACACTGTATGATGATGATACGTGGCATGGTGCACGTTAGTAGATCGGCTGTGATGGTGACACGTGGCACGGTGCACGTTATCAAAGTCAAATTTCGCAGATTCTGACTTGTAGACCCGGCGCACGTTAGCTAGTCTTGGTGCATGTTAGGCGTCGCGACGCCATAGGCTTGCGCGTCACGACGCGCAGAATTATGAAAATGCCATTTTGTCCAATTTTCACTGTTTTGGTCCCAAATCACCTCCAGAATGTCCTGGAACTTTATTTCTCTACAAAATAACACAAAAAACATCAAAATATTCACAAAACTCAAAAAACTATACAAAATATTAGGTTAAATGAGTGGGAAATAGTGATATAATTACCACTTATCACCTAGCCCACTAGGAAACTGGGTTTCCCGAGTACTCAACAGAGGGTTAGAGGCTCGCTGAAAAATAATGGGAGGCCATCATTAAATTTGCAATTTTATTTAATACTTGCTTACACGCGCTCTTTTATTTTTATTTATCGTCGTTATAAATATATATTAGTTGGACTAATATCTTTTATTGCTTTCATTGAACAGTTGGACTGTTTTCACACTACTCCACTTGTAGTTGGTTATATAGTTAGACTATAGTAACCATTACATTTTGAGTGTACCCGAAATCGTTGATTGGATAGTTGGACTATTACAATCGAGATGGCTGGGAAGATTAGTGTTAGGGACATCATCATGGGCGATAATGTCTTTAACGGCTCCAATTTTCCAGACTAGGAAATGAATCTCAGGATAGTCCTGAGAGCCGAGAATTTACTCTATGTCATAGAGAAACCTCTCAGGCCTGAGCCTAGAGTTGAGCAAATATTAGAGCATGAGCTTTGGAAGACTTATCGTGATGTTAACTTTAGTGCTCAATCCGTCATGTTTGCCGCAATGACTTCTCAATTTCGTCGTCAGAACAAAGGATTAGATCCTTATAGTATGATGTTGAAATTGAAGGATCTTCACATATCTAACCTTAGATCTCAGAAGTATGAATTGCAAAAGAAGCTATTTCGCTCACGTATATCAGAGGGTACATCTGTCGAGCACTATATGTCGTAGATGATTACTGACATCGAACAGCTAGGTCAGCTGGGCATAACCTTCGCTGCCGAGACTTCCATAGATTTGATCTTACAGTCTCTGCCCGAATGCTGGGGCGGGTTCGTCATGAACTATAACATGATGAACCAAGATAAGACTCTTGGAGAGTTGATGGCAATGCTGAAAGAAGCAGAGCCAGAGCTTCTGAAGGGCAAGAAGCGCTAGACGCACCTTACTTCGACATCCCAGAAGGCCAAGGCCTGGCCGAAGGCTTCTGGGGGTGTGAAGAAAAGGAAGATAAAGGGCAAGGCCAAATTATCAAAGTCTTATGGGAAGACTAATGACATATCGCAAGACGTCTGCCTACATTATAACAAACAGGGTTACTGGAAGCATGACTACCGTGAGTATAAGGCGGAGTTAAACGAAGTGAAGATGGGTAAGGCTCCGGCTTCAGGTATGTTTGTTATAAACATGTCCACTACTAGTTACAAAAAATTAGATTTTTGATACTGGATGTGGTACTCATATATGTACTGATGTGCAACATCTGCTGATTAGCAGGATACTGGCTTTAGGTGAGATCGATTTACGAGTCAGAAATGGGATGAGAGTCGCTGTTTTGGCCGTTGGGACCTATGTTTTGTATCTGGCATTGGGGCATGTAATTACATTAGGTGACTGTTATTTTGTACCTAGTTTGACTAAGGAACATCATCTCTGTATTTTGTTTAACCCGTTGCGGGTATACCTTTGTATTCCGGAACACTGAGTGTTTTTTATATAAAGATAATATTTTGATATGTACAACAAATGTTAATAATAGTCTTTATACTTTGAATATAAACGAATCTCAAGCATATAACATGACAAACAAAAGGCTCAAATTGAGTAAAACAGATGAAACTTATCTGTGGCATTTTCGTCTATGACACATTAACAAGACTCGTATATCCACTCTTTCGAAGAATGGATACTTGGACGGATTTGATCCTGATTCATATGATGTCTGTGAATCCTGTTTATTAGATAAAATGCCTTTTAGCGGTAAGGGTATACGTGCCACCGAGCTGTTAGCCTTTGTTCATGGTGACGTATGTGAGCCCATGTCTAGCTAGGCTAGAGGTGGATATGAATACTTCGTAACCTTTCGGATGATGCATCGCGTTATGGTTATGTGTATCTTATGAAACACAAGTCGAAAACTTTTGATAAATTTAAAGAGTTTCGACACGAAGTAGAAAAACAGACTGGCATAAGTATTAAAAACATCACGGTCGGACCGTGGTGGAAAATACTTGAGCAATGAGTTTCTCGATTACTTGAAAGAGTATGGTATTCTTTCACAGTGGACTCTTCCAGAAACACCTCAATTGAACGGTGTGTCCGAACGGAGAAACCGAACTTTGTTGGATATGGTAAGGTTAATGATGAGTCGCACAGAGCTACCAATTTCCTTCTGGGGATACGCATTGAATAGTGCAATAATTATTTTGAATAAGGTTCCGTCAAAGTCTGTTGGACAGACTCCATATGAAATATGGACAGGAAAGAAACCGAGTTTCTCATTCTTGAAGATTTGGGGATGCTGGACATATGTTAAACGTTTGGATGATACCAACTAGAACCCAAATAAGATAAGTGCCTATTTGTCATTGGTTATCCTAGGGACACCAAAGGATATTCTTTCCACAACCTATAAGAGAACAAGATATTTGTTGCTCTCCATGCGATTTTCCTTATAGGAATTCCTAAATGCAGTGGTAAGTGGGAAGAAAGTAGAACTCGATGAAAATCAGAGTGATACTGTTCTTGGCACCGATCCCCTCACGGAACACGAACAGTTCATCAGGGATGAGGCTGTTCCACAATCTTCTAATACACAAGAACCGCGTAGGTCGGAGAGAGTCAGAAAACAATCTAAGAGGTATGGGTTTCTGATCTCACCTTATGTGGATATTAATCTTATTAAGGATAATAAACCAGCTACGTATGAGGTAGCGATACAAGGTATCGACTCCGCTTTGTGGCAAGGTGCCATGAATTCCGAAATGGATTCCATGTATACAACCAGGTTTGGACACTGGTTGATGTACCAGAAGGCATTGTGCCTATTGGTAGCAAATGAGTCTTCATGGTGAAGACATACATGGATGGCAACATACAAACGTACAAAGCTAGGCTTGTAGCGAAAGGGTATCGTCATCAACATGGTGTCGATTATGACGAAACCTTTTACCCATTGCCATGATTAAATCCATTCGGATAATGCTTGCTAAAGCTGCATATTTCGATTATGAAATATGGCAGATGGACATCAAAACTACTTTCCTTAATGGAAACCTTTTGGAGGATGTTTATATACAACACCCTGATGGTTTTTTCGTGCCATAACATGCAAACAAGGTTTGCAAGTTAAATCGATCCATTTATGGATTGAAGCAAGCATTGCGTTCTTGGAACCAATGTTTTGATAAGATCATAATGGTATATGGTTTCATTAAAAACGAAGATGATTCTTGTGTATATAAGAAGGTTAGTGAGAGCTCACTGACATTCATTATCCTATATATTGATGATGTATTGCTTCTTAGCAATGACATTCTCATACTACAATCAGTGAAAGCTTAGCTTTCATTAAAATTCTCCATGAAATTCTTGGGAGAGGCAACCTTTATTCTAGGAATAAGGATCTACTGGATAAATCTAAAAGTTATTGGCACTCTCCGAGAACTCGTACATTGACAAAATATTGAAGAGATTTAACATGGATCAGCCCAGAGGGGGCTGCTTCCAGTGTCACATGGCGTCTCTCTATCTAAGGACATGTGTCCTAAAACTCAAGATGATAGAGATTCAATGAATCGGATCCCATTCGCTTAAGCAGTCGGATCGATCATGTATGCCATGACATGTACGCGACCTGGTGTCTCATATGCTTTGAGCATCTGCAGTCACTATCAGGCCGATCCAGGTGATGGTCACTGGATTGATGTTAAGAACATCCTTAAGTATCTTAGACGAACTAAGGATGCTTTCTTAGTATATGAAGAAGGAGAACTTGAGGTGACTGGGTTCACCGTTGCAAGTTTCCAAACCGATAAAGACGACTGTAAGTCACAATTAGGGTATATATTTTGTTTGAATAACGGAACAGTGAGATGGAAATCATCCAAGCAAGATACTGTTGCCAATTCAACAACATAAGCGGAACACATTGCTGCGGCTGAGGCACCAAAAGAAACATTTTGGATCTATAAAATTCCAAATTGGATTAGGAGTAGTTCTGTTAGCAGCTGAGCTGGGCTACAGCATAGGCTAAGGAACCACGGTCTCATCAATGATCCAAGTATGTACTTCGACGGTTTCATCTGATTCGTGAGATCACACATCGTGGAGATGTGAAGATCGAAAAGATCATTTCAGATGATGACCTTGCATATCCGCTGACGAAAGTGATATCTCAGCATAATCATGAGCGACCCGTACATAGTTCAAGTGTTGGACACTTGAGTGATTGGCTATAGGCCAAGTGGGAGATTGTTGGATAATTATGACCCATAGCATCACTATTTGTAAAAGACATGATGTTCTTTGTATAAATTAACTATGTGACCAAGGAAATTGCTCTTTTATCATTTTGTAATTGGATTACTTGGATATATAAATGATAAAAGTCCATATGATTAGTACCAGATTAATAAGATATGAGACAATATTAATCCATAAAATGTTTAATCATTAAATATCCCTAGTCGTAGTATTGTTGAGATTGGACATCGATAATGCAGAATAGACTAGTATTACACTTGTGTGCGTTATGGAAGCTTAATGACATAGTTCTCATATATTTAAGTACTATATACTTATGCAAGTGTGATAGGAGGTTCTATTAGTCGTTGGACCGGGAACAGCTTCGCTCTAGATAGACCCCTCGGAATCCCATTGGTAGTATGACTATGTGTCTAAGGGAATCCGAATCATGGTAGATGTATGTGGTTTTAACATGAGACTTGCATCACTAATACTTGCGACAATTAGTACGCTTTTGTTTTGGTCGTCCGGAGCTTTAACAGGTTCTGTGTACGCCTCTTCTGGGTTTACTGAGAATTGTAGTGTATTTGATGTGATGTCAAGATGGAAGTATCACTTCAGTCATATGGAGATGATGATCACGCAGGATACAAAACTAGTACTCTTAAATGCTGCAGCTATCAGGATAGTATGACTAGGTCATGATTATCCGATTACATACACTAGTTGCTAGTGATTCGATATATGCTTAGCATGTGACATTCGATACTGGATCATATTACGCAATACATTGTATACTACGCCTGATACATATTATATATTCCATGTTGAATATATTTATGGAGAATTGGGTAGTCACGGTGCTTTGTTAGAAGCCAACTATATCTTGTAAATCAGTGAGAATGTGGTACGGTGTACGCACGTGTCGGATAGTCCGACAACCGTATTTACTGCCAACATATCCAGGGATCTCTTGGGTCGCTTCCCAAAGATTCACCGATGACATTTGACTCGAACAAAATTAATTTGGGATTAATTATGAGAGAGAAAATTAATCTGAGATTAAATTATTCTAGAAGAGAGAACACGATTGATTTGGAATTAATCAACAAAGTAAATTTAATAGTTCAATTGGATTTTACTATTTAGTTTATTTAATTGGGCTAAAATAATATATTGGATATATTAATTGGAATTGGATTTCAATACGGAATTAAAATTGGATTTTAATTCAAGCGAACGAATTAATTTAGAATTAATTCGTAAGCGACTATTGTAATAATTTTGTGAGACATTATTATTTAATTAAATTGGATTTAATTACGTCGCGACAGAAAATTCGTTTAGTCGGATTAAACAAATCGGGCCCAAAGTATGTTGTGTAAGCCAACCAAATTTTGAATTTTAAGTGGTGGGACCCACTTTACTTACATCACATGTCACTTTTTGTGATGGAAGTAGTTGGCAACATTAAAGGTTGGACTTTTATTACACATCACAAAACCTTTTGAAACAAGTTTTGGAAACTTAAAAAATCACTATTCACTCTCTATTCCATGGCTTGGGCGTGAACTTCTCCCTCTTGTTCTTGAATTTTGTTGCAAAATTCGTCCAAGCTAGCACTTAAGGAGTCAAAGAAAGGTGATAGAGAAACTCACCCAAGAGTTTGGAACTCAAAATGAGGGCTTGGAGATTCTACATCCAAAGAAAACGTTTTGAACTTCAACCGATCAATGTAAGTTTTTTCCGCAAACTTTCTTGATATATTCACACACAAATCAATGTTTAGAGATCCTTGGCATCTCTAGGACACTAACAACCGTCCCTCTAGCTTTTGTAAGTTATCTCGAGTCTTATGAGCGTTTTGATGTGTTTTGGGTTTATTTTACAGGTAAAAATAATATCGAGACTCAGTGGAATCAACTTGGGATGAAAACGGAAAAATATGGAACAAACAAGGGAAAAATTGGAATTAAGATGCGCGTCGTGACTTTGGATCACGCATCGCGACGCGACTAAGAAAACATTTAAGGCAGAATATGCTGAACAATGCGCGGCGTGACGCTAAACAATGCGCGGCGCAACACTAGACCTGCGTGTCGCGACGTAGACTACTGAGCATCGCGACTCTCAACAACGGGCACTTTACCATTGAAAGAGGCTTGTGGATATTTTAGTGTTTCAGGTTAATAAGCCAATGTATTGCATAAGTATTGGAGAATCAATTCATCTTTAGAATAATATTGGGTGGATTTACAACTCTGGATGTTTTCTCTGTATTAATTACCTTTGGAAATTATCGTAGTTAATTAGCTTCAACAGTTAATAACATAAGATATAAGTTCTCGTGGGATCGATAACTTTTTATACTACTCGAGCGATACATGCACTTGTTTAATGTGTGAAAATCGCGATCAATTTATAATTGCATACTAGTAGTATATGTCCGGACATGTTTTTTACGAGTAGGCAAAGATATTGATCTTATAATAAAAATGTTTCTTCCCGGCACTGACAGGGACCTTGAAACCACAATATGTGCTGCTCCTTTATGCAAAATTGAAGATAACTATATTAAAATACTCTACATAAAGTTTTGAGTTCACTGAATTGGAACTTCCCCCTTTTATTTTTTTTACGTATATAAAAAGAAATACCATCAAAAGGGATTGAAAAAACTAAAATCACAACCTTATTGCAAAAGCATGGTGTTTTAATTAAAATAGAATATTGAACCAAGCAGTATTATCTAAGGATTCCTTAGTAAGGAACACCTTTGCTTAGCTGTGAGGAAACAAAAAGAAAGTTCTGCTGTATTGGATGGAGCAGTTCTATTAGTTTCTGTTGAGATCTAAGTTTGCTCCCAATGATTGTTTGCAATTAAGAATGTAAAAAAACGATAACAGGAAAATATATACTTAATAATGTCTTTGATTAAATCAGTATATGGGATTCAATCAACAAAAAGAAAGAAAGAACAACAACTAGAATAAAGAAGGTCTCGAGCTTTTCGAGTAGCTCACACTCCCAACAACAAAATAACAATATTCTCCACACACCCCCCACACACACGCCCCCTTTAGCCCTTATTACAATGGTATCCTCTCACAACATCATTACTCATAACTAATCCATTCACTATAAGACACGTCCCACTTGTGGTCCCCTCTTGATTTGATCAGCTGCAATCAGGTACGTGCCCTTCCATTACGCCTTGAGTACACCTTCAGTGGCTTGGCCTGGACCTGCTGTTGTTGTCCAACTGCATCAGCTGTATCATTACCCATGCCGTGAAGACTCACCTTGTCCTCAAGGTGAAAATAAGGAAACTGAGTAGCGATGGTATCATATAGTTCCCACGAATGTTCTGAAGAAGGTAGATGTTTCCATTTGATCAACAGCTTCAACTCCCCATTCAGCAACTTTTGAACCTGTAACACTCCTTCCGGTTCAACTGTGAGCTTGAAATCACCTGTAAGACCATCATGGATTGAAATCATATTCATAATCGGTGTTATCACAGCCTTCTTCAATTGTGAAACATGAAACACCGGGCGAATACGGGCAGAGGGTGATACTGCCAATTTGTAAGCAACAGGTCCTATTCGAGCTAATACTTCAAAATGGCCGTAGAACCGCGGACTTAACTTTTCAGTGGGCGTTTGAGCTAAGGTTTTAAATTTATAAGGCTGTAACTTCAAAAACACCATGTCACCAACATGGAATTGTATATCACGGCACTGCCGATCCGCTTGTTGATTCATCCTATTTTGCGCATTAAGAAAATTGTCATTCAGCTCGTGCAAGATGGCATCTCTAGTACTCAGCTGCTGATTCACAGCTTATACTAAAGAGGAATCATGCGCAAACCGCAATAATTCAGGAAGGTCACTTCCATATAGGGCTTGAAAAGGAGTCATGCCAGAAACGCGTTGATATGTGGTATTGTACCAAAACTTGGCCCATGGAACCCATTTAGGCCATTGCTTCAGCTTCCCTTGAATGAGACACCGGCCATCCATTTGGGGATGAAAAGTGGTACTCATCCTTAACACTGTGCCGGCCTATTTGAATAATTCACTCCAAAAATGGCTCACAAAAATCGTTTCAAGGTCAGACACAATTGATTTGGGGTAGCCATGTGTAACTGTAGACAACAGAACCTGGGCGACGCCGTTCTAGGCTCGCGGTCTAGTTGGGAGTGCGAAATAACATGGAGTCGCCACCCGGTGTGAACCGGGACAAAAATTTAAGGCCGCACTCACCCCTCGCAAGGGAAGACCTCAAACCGTTGGGTTCGGAATGGTCCCTTACTCATGTCACTTGTAATGTAAAGATTTATGCAATAATCCAACCAAGCCTATGACATATATTTCCAAGTGCAACACAATCCTAGATTCACATGCTTAAAAGTATGGTTTACATCTAACATACATGAAACCAAATCTTATTGCCAAATTCACATGCTCAAAAGTAGGCCTTTGCAACAACAAGCACATAATGTCATAAGAATTCAATCATTCATGTAAATATAAACACAAACAGTCATGGTAACATTTGCATGTAATGTAAAGGAAATCAAAATGACGATAAACAACATTGTAGGCACAGACAACTAGAGAGGTAATACAAATGCATAGCGTACAAAGGGGTAACCATATGCTAAGATGGACATGTCATAATGTGATGCAAGAGGATCTGTTTACCGTGTGCATTCGTGCAGCGTTCGTAGACGCGTTCGAACGGAAATGAAACAGAATACTCACGTTCGTGTGGCGTTTGTTAACGCGTTCGAACGGAAATGAAACAGAATGCTTACGTTACTATGGCGTTTGTGAACGCGTTCGAACGGAAATGAAACAGAATACTCACGTTCGTGTGGAGTTTGTGAACGCGTTCGAACGGAAATGAAACAGACTACTCACGTTCGTGTGGCGTTTGTGAACGCGTTCGAACAGAAATGAAACAGAATGCTCACGTTCGTATGGCGTTTGTGAACGCGTTCGAACGGAAATGAGACCTGATACATGATAAGGCAAAATGCATGCGCGTTCGAGTTGCGTTCGTAAACGCGTTTGAACGGGAACAGACCTGATGCATGAAATGAGACGCAATACTTAAACAACAAAATAAAGGGGCGCGGCGAAGTACTGACGTAAAGGCGGCCTTTTGGGGCTCTTGATCTCTCAAAGAGATGACCTTTAGACCAACATACTAAGCCCATGCGCGTCGCATCACATCATACATACAAACATAAAGACAATCATATCAAACTAAATATGCCCGATTGAGCGTATCTTGCATTCAAACGGACACACATCAACCGGCGCGGCAAAGCATCGTGGTAAAGGGCTTTAAACCCCTCCCCATAGGGGATCTCACATCACACTTACTAAGCCCATGCGCTCGATTGAATCATGCATACAAGGAATTAAAAGCAATAATATTAAACGTAGTGTGCCCGATTGAACGTATCTCGCATTCAACCGAACACACATCAATCGGTGCGGTAAAGTATCGTGGTGAAGGATTTTAACCCTTCTGATTAGGGGACCTTTCATCGCACTTACTGAGCCCATGCACTCGATTATATCATACACAAATAAGCGACATACAGAATTTAAATAATAAGAAATAGATAAACCAAAGCAACACAAAACAAGAGAAGGTGCCGTTTACTCAAGTGGTACGTGGAGTTGTATCCCAAGTACAGACCGCACTACCGTCCATTCGGATTCGGCTACGGAATTTACGTCTGGGTTTCCATCCTATATACCACAAGAGACGACACTCTTCCATTTCATTCAAGCCACAACATGCATCCATAAACGACTCTCATGCCAATAGAATTCAATAACAAAAGAAACGAATATAAACTAATGAAAAAGTGCCCTCAGGTCTAACCTTTTAAATCACCTCTTGGATGTATGGTACACGATCGTCGGAAGGGTGGATGCTCCGCAACTCTTCCGGTTCACTGGTTCACTGTTCTCGTTCGTTGTCTCACTATTTTGAGTCGTCTTTCTCCGTTTTTTGCTGCTGCTTTTGACTCCAATTCTCTACCGTTGCTACTGTTTTGCTGCTGTGTTTTAGTTACTATTTTTGGGATGTTCTAGTTACTGTTTTTGGTAATTTAGGGGACTGTTTTGGTGTGTGTTTAGGGCTGCTGTTTGGGACTGATTTCAGGGGTTAGTGGGCTGATTTCAAGGGTTAGGGGCTGCTGTGTGTTGTTCTTGTTAAGTTGGTGAGGGAAGGGTTGTTGTTTGTGTTTTGTATGTGAGCTAGGGGAAAAGGGTTGGAGATTCTTTTCTTCTTTTTTCTGTAATGGGCGTGAACTCTAGAGAGAGTGGAGAGAGGAGGCTTTTTTTGTGTGAATGAGCTAGCTAGCCTTGAGAAGGTTGGTGAAGGGTTCTTTTTATAGGCAAAGGGTTAGGCTTGACAAGGAAAGAGATTTGTGTATTTAAAAAGGGATATGATTTGGTGTTGGACAAGGAAAGCAAGGGATTTGATTGGCTTGGATTAGGCATGTTGAATATTTGATTTGTGTTGATTAGGCATTTAGTTTGTTGATTGATTTTAATTAGGCATGCAATTTCTTTAATTTGTGTAAGTATTTTATTTAATTTGGTATGTGATTTTTAGGTGGTGAGGTGCTGCGACCCCTGGTTCATTCCCGAACCGTGTTGTGATGTGGTCCATTCCCGAACCGTTGCCGTAAGGTGGTCCATTCCCCAACGTCTCTGTGAGTTGGTCCATTCCCGAACCGTTACTGTGAGGTGTCCATTCCCGAAATGTTACTGTAAGTTGGTCCATTCCCGAACCGTTACTGTGAGGTGTTCATTCCCGAACTGTTATCTGTAAGTTGGTCCATTCCCGAACCGTGACTGTAAGGTGGTTCATTCCCCGAACCGTTCTTCCATTCTTGGAGTGCCATTCTCGGCCTGTTCATTCTTGAACTGTGTTTCCATTCTTGAAGTGCCATTCTCGGCTTGTTCATTCTTGAACTGTCCATTCCCGGACTATATCTCCATTCTCGGAGTGCCATTCTCGGCAGAACTGATCGATGTAATGTGGGCCTCGCCCCCAGAATGCCATACCCGGCAATGCTGATACTGAAGTGATGTGGGCCTCGCCCCCAGAATGCCATACCCGGCAAGACTGATACTGATGCTAATACGGGCCTCGCCCCAAACTGATGTTGTTGTGGGCCTTGCCCTAAACTGATGCTGATGTGGGCCTCGGCCCTAACTGCTACTGATTATGGGCTTATCCCCAGACTGATACTGATGTGGGCCTCGACCCTCGGGATCCATCCCAAACTGATACTGATGATATGGGCCTCGCCCATGTGATTCGTTCCTGAAGATTACTGACATTGTACTGTTACTGCTTCTGGTTGGCTTGCATTTGGCGCTTTCTTTTTTCTCCTTTGAAACCTGTTATTAAAAAACAGAACAAACACAAAAATGATGCAAATATGTTACGTGTATGCATGCATGCATGATTGGGTTTCCTATCCCGTTGGGCTAGGTCTTCCTTCAATTCTCTTGGTGACTGCTTAGCTTTCTCTTCCTCAGACAAGCTACTTCTTCAATCTGTCTACGTTGATCGGCTCGGCGAACTAATTCCCTTCCAAGTCTGATATTTTTACTGGCTCTATTTCTCAATTTCTGAATGTCTATCTTATCTTTTCAGTTTATTTCGAAGGTTCCCCGTGTTCATCACTGGATTCCGTAGTACCAAGGTTGAATACTTTTCTCAAATATACTCATATTGCAGGAGAGTTTCAGCAAAATGAACGTCTTTATTATTATTGAGGAAAAAAGTTCGAAAAAGTAACAAAATCAATGTCATTTAAAAAACTGGATCAAATAGACTAGGAGGAACATCTCCATCATCCGCAGCACTGCCTTCTTCCTCGGCCTATGGTTCTTCACTGCCATCCATGTAAGAAGCTTGGTGGTTGATGGTTTATTTTCATGGGTTGGGTATTTTATGGGAATCTATGAGATCTTGAATTTCATGCCTGAGGCGGGTGCAGTTGTCGGTGTCATGGCCATGTAGCTGGTGGAAGTGACAATAAAGGTTCACATTTATGTGTGGTGGTGGGGGGTGCGGAAGTGGCTTGCCTTCTAAGGGTTTCAAGATTCCTTGTCCTTGTAACTTTTCAAATACCTTCGACAAAGGCCTACCAAGGTTGGAGAATTGTCGGTTCCTGATGGCAGCGACTTCGGCAGTAGCGGGCTTAGTCTCAGAATACCCCCCAAAAGTCCGCCTATTCTGGCCATAGGACTTTCTGTTTTCGGCCTCCTCTTCCTCAATATCCATGACAGTTTCCCTCAACTGTCGAAAATCAGAAATCATCGAAGTCATCCTCCTCAGCTTACTATAAATAGAGGGCTTGGTGCCCTTGATGATCATTTTGATTTGGTCCTTCTCAGAGGGCCGAGTCTGCATTTTCAGAAGCTGGCTTCTCCAGCGGTCTACATACTCCTTGAAGCTTTCTTCCGGCTTCTGCTTAGTGTTCTCCAAATCACGGAGTGACAAGTCAATTTCTAAGTCTGTAACATACTGCTTCAGAAAAGCATCAGCTAGTTCCTTCCAATCTTCCTTAACCTTCTTCTCAAGGCTATGGTACCAAACCACATGTGCCCCCTCGAGTGACATCCCAAACATCTTTTGGACTTGGCGCTGTGATAGGCCCATTGAACTCATGACTGAGACATATTGCTGCAGATGGACTCTTGGGTCTCTATTCCCATTAAACTTGGCCATGTCGGGCAATTTAAACTGAGCTGGTAGCTGTTCTCCGAACGTCATTGCCTCATAATCTAACAAATCCTCATTCTTACCCCTCATTTTGTGGGTAACTGTTTCAACCTGATCCCGAAGCTTCTGTAACTCTGCCTGAGACCCAGATACTCTGCCTGCTGCATACTCTGCCATATCATCATCAAAAGCGGGGGTATCATCCCCCAACCCATTCGAAGGCTCATCACGCCTCACATTCTCAGAATTTCCCCCGGCACGAGGCCCAGCTATACCAGCCATAGCAGTAGACAAAGCCTGCAACTGTTCAATGATCTTGGCGAGACCGTTCTCTAACTGATCCATACGGACACCTTATTATCGGATTCACTCATACTTGTTCTTTTAGTGAGTCTTTTCCCTTCTCTAACCCAAACGGTATCTATGATGTCTTTTTGAGACATAGGTAGTGTTAACATGATATATGTATGTATGAGGTGCATGAGATGTATGTAACATATATAACATACTAAATCAATTATAACTCTCAAGCAAATCGGCCCGTTATCATTTTAGAATCTTTCGGGCTAATTGTCATAGGAGTGAACCCATCCCAGTTTAAATGGCCCAATGAGTTCACATCTCATGACAATGTGCCCGACTGAACCCAAATGGTAACGTTTCGAACACAATCACAAAGTGGCCCATCAATCACTTAGAAGCCTTTGGCCCAATAGTCATGAAATACATTCTTGTCCCAGTTTAAATGGCCCAACAAGCCCATATCCCCTGATAAATGGTCCAAATGGATCCAAACGACGATGTCCCCAAACACAAGCATAGAAGAGAGATAATGCAAACATAACATAATAACTTTTACATAATGGCCCATCAACATTTCAGAAGCTTTTGGCCTAATAGTCATAAGGTGCGAACTTGCCCCAGTTTAAATGGCCCAGCAAGCCCGCATTTCTGACAGTAGTCCAACTGCATCCAAATGAGGATGGTCCACAAGCACATATTCAAGGAAATAATTGTTACTTTAGCCAACCCGGTCTATGGGTTGGTTAGTAAGAGTATAGACAAAGGCTCTCACCGGCGAAGGATGGCCCACAACTAGGTCTCCCCATTCAAGGGTTCGAGCAACCAAGTGAGCGCACCCTTTTTTATACACTAAGGTACGTGCCAATGAGCTATGGTGTGTGACAGACTGTCAAATGGATTTCCCGTTGTAGATTCCCCAGAGGGAAGGTGGAGCGAGGCTCACTTAAATACCCAAGCCTCTTAGGCTCTTATCGCTTGGTGTCAGGAATAAACAACGAGTCCTCCAAATTAGTCCATCACAAAAGGCTATGAGTAAATGGCTATCTAGGTGCCTTCACAGCTTTTCCTTCTAGAAAGGTAGTGAGTGAAGGAAGACACCAAACCATTACCTAGCCTTAAAATGCCTTTGATTAAACCCTCACTTTATCCACTATAGACACGGTCAATTAAAACATAAATCCAAACATTACAAGACAATATTCGGGGCCGATTCTCTATCCCCAGTGGAGTCGCCAGACTGTGGGAACACACAGCTACCTGGGCGACGTTTTTCTGTCCTAGGCTCGCGGCCTAGTTGGGAGTACGGAGTAGCCACGGGGAACTAACCCGGAGAGTAATGGAGTCGCCACCCGGTGTGAACCGGGAAAATGAGATTTAAGGCCGCACTCACCCCTCGCAAGGGAAAACCTCAAACCGTTGGGTTCGGAATGGTCCCTTACTTATGTCACTTGTAATAAAAGGATTTATGTAATAATTTAACGAGGCTTAAATAACATTTATTTCCAAAAATATCATGCTTCTAAATTCATATGCATACATCAACAAGTTCATCACAACATGCAACATCACATGGCAATCTCATGAACATATTTCAATCCTATGATATGGAAAATTAAGAAAAACCTAATCATGCTTGAGTACTATCTCATGAACCTATTAACCAAATAACATGCTAACAGCCTAATCATGCTTGAATAAAATCCCAAGAACACATAGAATGGATAAATGCAGGAATACAAATAATACGGTTGGCTATATAACACAAGAAAGATCAACCAAGAGGCAATTATGCATGAATATGATAAGACAAACTCAGTTCAGTGTGTGTGCATTCGTGTAGCGTTCATAAACGCGTTCGAACGGTAAACAGAAGGTTCGCGTTCGTATGGCGTTTGATAACGCGTTCGAACGGAAATGAAACAGAATGCTAGCGTTCGTATGGCATTTGATAACGCGTTCGAATGGAAATGAAACAAAATGCTCGCGTTCGAATGGCGTTTGATAACGCGTTCGAACATAAATGAAACTGAATACTCACATTCGTGTGGCGTTTATGAACGCGTTCGAACAGAAATGAAACAGAATGCTCACGTTCGTATGGCGTTTGTGAATGCGTTCGAACGGAAATGAGACCTGATACATGATAAGGCAAAATGCATGTGCGTTCGAGTTGCGTTCGTAAACACGTTCAAACGGGAACAGACCTGATGCATGAAATGAGACGCAATACTTAAACAACAAAATAAAGGGGCGCGGCGAAGTACTGCCGTAAAGGCGGCCTTTTGGGGCTCTTGATCTCTCAAAGAGAGGACCTTTAGATCAACATACTAAGCCCATGCGCGTCGCATCTCATCATACATACAAACATAAAGACAATCATATCAAACTAAATATGCCCGATTGAGCGTATCTTGCATTCAAACGGACACACATCAACCGGCGCGGCAAAGCATCGTGGTAAAGGGCTTTAAACCCCTCCCCATAGGGGATCTCACACATCACACTTACTAAGCCCATGGGCTCGATTGAATCATGCATACAAAGAATTAAAAGCAATAATATTAAACGTAGTGTGCCCGATTGAACGTATCTCGCATTCAACCGAACACACATCAATCGGTGCGGCAAAGTATCGTGGTGAAGGATTTTAACCCTTCTGATTAGGGGACCTTTCATCGCACTTACTGAGCCCATGCACTCGATTATATCATACACAAATAAGCGACATAAAAAATTTAAATAATAAGAAATAGATAAACCAAAGCAACATAAAACAAGAGAAGGTGCCGTTTACTCAAGTGGTACGTGGAGTTGTATCCCAAGTACAGACCGCACTACCGTCCATTCGGATTCGGCTACGGAATATACGTCTGGGTTTCCATCCTATATACCACAAGAGACGACACTCTTCCATTTCATTCAAGCCACAACATGCATCCATAAACGACTCTCATGCCAATAGAATTCAATAATAAAAGAAACGAATATAAACTAATGAAAAAGTGCCCTCAGGTCTAACCTTTTAAATCACCTCTCGGATGTACGGTACATGATCGTCGGAAGGGTGGATGCTCCGCAACTCTTCCGGTTCACTAGTTCACTGTTCTCGTTCGTTGTCTCACTATTTTGAGTCGTCTTTCTCCGTCTTTTGCTGCTGCTTTTGACTCCGATTCTCTGCCGTTGCTACTGTTTTGCTGCTGTGTTTTAGTTACTGTTTTTGGGATGTTCTAGTTACTGTTTTTGGTAATTTAGGGGACTGTTTTGGTGTGTGTTTAGGGCTGCTGTTTGGGACTGATTTCAGGGGTTAGGGGGCTGATTTCAAGGGTTAGGGGCTGCTGTGTGTTGTTCTTGTTAAGTTGGTGAGGGAAGGGTTGTTGTGTGTGTTGTTTGTGTTTTGTATGTGAGCTAGGGGAAAAGGGTTGGAGATTCTTTTCTTCTTTTTTCTGTAATGGGCGTGAACTCTAGAGAGAGCGGAGAGAGGAGGCTTTTTTTGTGTGAATGAGCTAGCTAGCCTTGAGAAGGTTGGTGAAGGGTTCTTTTTATAGGCAAAGGGTTAGGCTTGACAAGGAAAGGGATTTGTGTATTTAAAAAGGGATATGATTTGGTGTTGGACATGGAAAGCAAGGGATTTGATTGGCTTGGATTAGGCATGTTGAATATTTGATTTGTGTTGATTAGGCATTTAGTTTTTTGATTGATTTTAATTAGGCATGCAATTTCTTTAATTTGTGTAAGTATTTTATTTAATTTGGTATGTGATTTTTAGATTTGTTTTGATTTCACCATGTGTTAAATATGTGTTTTAAGTGGGCTTGGGCGTGTGGGCCAAGGTTTGGGCGAATTGGGCTTAATGTGAGGCTAGCAGCAAAACCAGAATTACCGACACCGTTCGAACGCCTCCTCGAACGTGGCACGAACGTCCGCAATCTGCCTGACGTTCGAACGAAGTAACGAACGCAGCACCAACGAAGACAGTGAACTTGTTTATTCTGAATTCCCCCTTCCGATGTCCGTTTTCCGTGACCTCCGTGACTTAAAAGGTAGTGTCTCCAAAATGAGACTCATCATAGGGACTTATGTGTAAAATGCAGTGCCTACAGTAACGCACCTACACTCCAAGCTTGTCCAGGGCCAATGACTTGCCCATGGCCGCTTGCGTGTGGTGCTAGTGTGAACTGTATTTATTCTTATTTTATTTTATTTTCTATTTTAGGGGGTGTGACAACTCAAACATCATGTGTGTTTCCTAGTGACACTTGTGCAATGTCTTTAAAACCTCTTTAGGGGGGGTGACCCGGGCACCTTAGAAGGGCCTTGGCACCAGCATACTAGGGGCTTTAGCTGTGTACTCCCTCGCCCTTAGTTGGCTTGCTTAATGAAACATGCTTCCTTTTGATTTCCAATTGCTATGTCCGAATGTGTTGCTTGAATGTGTATCCAATATGTCTCGCACGTGTTTCATTATCTCATGCCTTATGGATGTGTGCTTGTGGATGTATGCTTTACTTTGTTGCCTAATAATGTTCCATTCTATAGATGGTTAACCATGGGCACGACCTTGCAGGTTCGATTCTAGGCTGACTTGTTAGGCGCAACGCTAACAAGTGTTGGACAAAATGACCCATAGCGTCACTATTTGTACAGATCACGTGTTGTCGTACAAATTAACTATGTGACAAAGGAGATTGTACTCTCATCATTTGTGATTAGATCACCTTAGATATATAAATGATGAGAGGTCTCTATGATTAGTTCCTGGACTGAGAATGATATGAGACAGTATCAGTCCCCAAAGGTTTAATCATTAAATATCCCTAGCCGGAGTATTATCGAGACTGGACATCGATAATGCGGAATAGGCTAGTGTTGCACTTGTGCGCGTTGTGAGGGCACAACGACATAGTTCTCATATATATAAGTATGGATACTTATGCAAGTGCGATAGGAGGTCGTGTTTCACCGATGGTACGGGAAACAGCTTCGCTCTGGATAGACCCCTCGGAATCCCATTGGTATTATGACTATGTGTCTATGGGAGGCCGAAATCAAGGTAGGTGTGTATAGTCTTAACCTGAGACTAACATCGCTAATACTTACGATAATCGATAGACTTTGGTCTTGGTGGTACAAGGCTTTAACCGGTTCTACGTACACCACTTCTGGGTTTATCAGAGAGTCGTAGTGTATTAGGTGTGATGTCAAGACGGAAGTATCACTCCAGTCATAGTGGAGATGATGTCACGCAGGATACGGTATTAGTGCTCTTAAGTGCTGGCCGGCCATCGGGATATTATGACAAGGTCATGTATATCCGATTATAGAGACTAGTTACCAGACATCCGACATGTGCTTCGGACGGGGCATACACTTATCCAGCCCCAGCCCTAGCACGTGACTATCCGATACTGGGCCGATATACACAATACTACGGTATACTACTACGCTTGATACAGATCTATATATTCCTGTAAGAATATTTCTGGAGAATTGGGTAGGCATGGCGCTTTGCTAGAAGCCAACCTTGTCTTGTAAATCGGTATAAACGTAGTACGAGGTACTTACGTGTTCGGATAGTCCGACGACCGTATTTACTGCCAACATATCCGGAGATCTCATGGGTCGCTTCCTGAAGATTCACCGATGATGTATGACTCGCACTTAATTAATCTGGGATTAATTAGAAGAGAGAGAAAATTAATGGGATTAATCACGAGATATTTTATCTGGGATAAAATATTAATTAAAGAGAGAGACCGATTAATTTGGAATTAATCGATAAAATAATATATTTGATATATTATTAAAATTGGATTTCGACGCGAATTAAAATTGGATTTTAATTCGGGCGAACGAATTAATTTAGAATTAATTCGTTAGCGACGTGAATAGTGATTTCGCTAGGCGTAATCATTTAATTACGACGCAACGGAAAATTCGTTAATTTGGAATTAGCGAACCCGAGCCCGAGATTGTTTGCGAGCGCATTCGCATTTCGAATGCGAGTACGGCACGCAAGTCAAATCGTGCGTCAAATCACAAATCACATCAAGCGTCAAATCATTAGTCACTTTGAGTGATGTGACAAGTTGTCATTTGATTTGAGTGATTGATATGGTAGTTGAAAGGCATTTATTGCTTTTAACTTTTTTGAAAATTGAAAAAGTGGTATATGGCTTTATTATTTTGGAAAATATAAAAGCATTTTTCACTTTTTCTTTTTCAATACTCAATCTCTCCTCTCCTCATTCACGCATCTCTCCTTTCCCTCTTTTTTTTCTCTTCTTCCACACACGGTTTGGAACCGATTTCTTCTTCTCTCTCATTTTTGGTGATGGCCGAATCTATGAGAAGCAAGGAAGAAGTGATGGTGCTAGCACACACCTTGGGTTATACATAGGTGATAGGGAAACGAATTTATGAGCTTGGAATCTATTTTTGGAGCTTGAAGCTTGAGCTTCATGGAGTCATCAATGGCCGAATTTTGAAGGCATCAAAACAGCCCCAACCGA
Source organism: Zanthoxylum bungeanum (assembly GCA_019454045.1). Classification (NCBI taxonomy): domain Eukaryota; kingdom Viridiplantae; phylum Streptophyta; class Magnoliopsida; order Sapindales; family Rutaceae; genus Zanthoxylum; species Zanthoxylum bungeanum. Next base: position 13,294 of record SKCR01054032.1, on the reverse strand, counting down.
GCATCACAGCAGCTCAATGGAGTCCAAAACTGAGCTTCAACAAGAACAAAAACGCATCTTGTTCTTCGCATCCAAAACGTTCAATGTGAGTAAAGTTTCCGCCTTATTCCTTTGTGTATTCATGCGAATTTTATGCTTGATTTCATGATTTTGGGACCTATATTAGAACTCTACAATGGTATCTTGAGCTTTATCAAGCATGAAAAAGTTAGGGTTAAAATTGGTAAACTCGATTTAGGCATGATTTGGTTGAATTGTTTGATGAAGTATGCTTGAATGAGGTTGAATTGAAGTTGTGCATGATCAATTTCATGAAATTGGATTGGATTCAATTTTCCCTAAATTTTGGGCATGACAAATTGGGTAAAATCAATTGAAGCATGATTTGATTAAATTGATTGATTAAGTATGCTTAAATGTTTTGAATAATGATTGATTGGATCAATTTGAAGAAATTGTTTTGGAACAAATTTCCCCCCATTTGTTATGTTGGCATAAAGTGAAAATTTGGGTAAACTTGATTTTGAGCATATTTGTGAAATTGGATGAATGAGAATGCTTAAAGTATGTTTAATTTAAGATTGATTGGATCAATTTGTTGAAATTGTGTTTGGAACAAATTCCCCAAATTGCTTATGTTGGCCGAAATTAAAGAACCCTAAATTTCTTGGTGATTTTGTTTGTTTGATCATTGGATGACTTAAAACAATTGGGTAATGTTGTTTTGAAGTTTGATTGGATTGAATTTTGATTTGGAACATTTTTCCCAAATTAAAGTGGCTTGGCCGAATTCAATTGAATTTGAAATTCATTGTGTTTTTTGATTTTAATTCATTGGATGAATTGAATTGATTTGGGAAATGATGATTGTGGATTCAATTGGATTGAAACCGAATCGGATTGGAAAAACCCCTAATTGCCGAGAACAAAAGCATGTAAAATGGGTTTGATTTTAATAAATTGTGTTGGACACTATTTAATGTTAAAGTGCATGATTAAGTATGCTAATTGATGTTTTAGAAATATTAATTGGGTGGTTAATTGTGTATTACACTTAGGTTAATTAATTATGGAATTTAGAATTTTATAAGTTAATTAATTGGGCTTATTTTTGAAATTGGGCCTTTAAGGTTGTGATTGGGCTTTTGGGCTTTGTTGTACAAAGTTGAGTTTAGGCAAATTTGGTTGGATCCAATTGGGCCTAAAACCGCATCCATAAAGTCCAATTATGACTTAATGGACCTTAATTATTTAATTGGGCCTAATGGGCCAAAATTAATTTAAGGCTTATGGGGTAACTCCCGGATTGGATTTTGGATTTGGTTTGACCCGAGTTGACCAAAAGTCCACGCCTTATAGAAATTAATTAAAAGCCCATTGGACTTTAATTAAATAAACATTAGATGTTAATCGGGCTTTGAGACCCGTTGCGATTAAATTTGGAATTTAAGTCGTAAAGGTTCGTTAATAAAAGTGTAATATTTAATTTGGAATTAAATAGTGAATTAGAATTAAATGCGTATTAAATTGGATTTAATTATGTAGTTTAATTTAATTCAAGAATTCGTACTTTGAGTACTTATTCGCAAAACGAGTTTGACTCGAGCAAAAATCAAATCGTTGTTTGAACATTGGATGATCACTAATTATCAGATTAATTAATTGGATTAGATTGATTGATAACATGCTTGTATGAATACATGGTTGCGATGCATGAATAATGTATATCGGATGGATATTAGTCGGGTGGGGCAATTTTGGAAATTGTAATAAATTTGATTTATTAATTGGACCTGCGTGTCCAGCCTTATCACCTCTATACTCTTTGTATTCTCTTCTCACCTATTCCCCTCATGTAAATGAGGTTTCTTTAGAAGTGTAGTGTAACGGGTAGAAGTAAATACATGTGCTAGCTTTGGAGAGAGAAAATGAGAGATTTGATCTAGGATCAATGTAAAGTATCCATCCGCATATCATTATTATTTTATTTCATATGCGCTTTATTATGTGTTTAGAATGCATGTTTAAGGGTGTATGATGATGAGACCTTAACAAAGATAATAAATTGGTAGCCAATTGCACGCGAAAAACCCTCGCTCAATATCAAGTGTTTTTCCTTCCATTGAGTGATTCTTACTCAAGATCCGAGATTGGCATTGGGTTGTTGGCCAAAGTCAAGCCCTTTGTCCGTCGAAGATGTGTTTGAATCACGAGAGTTTGTTCCATATCGGTGTCTTGTCCAAGTTGTGGTTTGTTGGCCAAAGTCAAGACCACTTCTTGTCCATCGACATTGATTACGAAGCTTTCCATGGTCAATGGGTCGCGCTTGACTGGGATCACTAGGTTTGTTGTGCCAAAGCCAAGGCTTAGTTGATTCAGAGAAAAAGGTTAGGTAATACATTGGATGTATTGGCATATATAAGATATATGTTTAGGATTTGGATATCCGCCTACTGGATCTAGGAATTGGATGGGATCCAATTGATCTTCGAGATCTACCTAGTTAATTATCATACAATTTGTTGGCCAAAGTCAAGATTGTGTGATATTTAACGGGATCCTAGCCCACTAGGAAACACGGTTTCCCGAGTACTCGACAGAGGGTTAGAGGCTCGCCGAAAAATAGTGGGAGGCAAGAATTGAATTTGCAATACTCGTTCAATTACTCGCCATACGCGCTCATTCAAATTATTTCGTTCGTTAGATTAAATGTTAGTTGGACTAATATTTAAATTGTTGTTTTAATAAACAGTTGGACTGTATTATATTTGATTATATATAATTGGATTATATTAATCAATATATTTGAATTAATTAATTTCAGTTTACAGTTGATTTTATAGTTGGACTATAGTAATCAATGTAATTGAGGTTAATTAATTTAAATTATATTTGATTATATAGTTGGACTATTATAATCATTATAATAAATAGTACCACAATCGTTGATTAAATAGTTGGACTATTAGAATCAAGATATAATTGAAAGATTGACATTTAAAACATAATCCTGGGGAAAATGTGTTTAAATGGTTTAATTTTCAAATTGGGAATAAAGTTTCAGGATGGTCCTGGAAATTAATAGGTTATTTTATTTGATAAAATAATATATTAAGCTTGTAGCGCAAGGCGCACCTTAATTCGATATTCCAGAAACACGAGGCTTGGCCAAAGGCTTCTGGAGTGTTGAAACAGGCAAAGGCAAAATCATTATAATCTTCTGGGAAGATAAAGGACATATCCTAAGAAGGAATAGAAGACGAGCAAGGCTCTGACTTCAAATATGATTGTCATAATTATGTTCACAACTAGTATTGAAATTGGATTTTAGATACTTAGTGTGATACATAAAATATATATATGATGTTCAGAATCTGTTTTGAACAGGATACTGACTTCAATAGAGATTTATCTGCGAATTGGAAACAGGACGAAAGTCGCTGTTTTAACCGTAGATACCTGAATTTAGGAACTACCTTCGGGTTAGTACTTAAATTTAGAAACTGTTATAATGTAGCTAGTTTGACTAGAAACATTATCTCTATATCGCGTATAACCCGCTGCGGGTGTACCTTATATTCTAGAACACTAAAGTTTTTTATATATAGATGATATTGAGATAAACACATTAGATGTGAATAACAGAATTTATATTTTGAATATAAATGATATCTCATTATATAACATGACAAATAAATAGCTCAATTGATTTGATCAGTTAAGAAACTTAATTGTGGCATAGTTGTCAGGGACACTGAAACAAGAATCGTATATCCGCACTTTTGAAGAGCGGATACCAGGACTGATTTGATTCCATTCAAATAAAGTCTACGAATCTAGTCTATTTGGGCAAAGTGCCTAAAACACTATTTACTTGGTAAAAGTGTAAATGCCACCGATCTGTTAGCCCTACTTCATAGTGAATCAAGTGGGCCATGTCTAGCTAGGCTAGATATGGATATGAATATTTCGTGACCTGTACGGATGTGGCATCGCGTATGGTTATGTGTTTCTTTTGAAACACAAATCGGAAACTTTTAGAGTTTCGACACGAAATAGACAAACAGATCGGCTAAAGTATTAAACCGTCACGGTAAGCCGTAATGAAAATACTTAAGCAATAAGTTTCTAGTATACTTGAAAGAGTATAATATTCTTTCAAATAAGGACTCCTCCCGGAATACGTCAGTTTGACGATGTGTCCGAACGGATTAACCGAATTTTGTTAGACATAATAAGGTTAATCACGAGTCGCTCTGAGCTACCATTTCCTTCAACGGATAAGCTTTAAACAGTGCAAGAACTTATTTTGAATAAGGTTCCATAATAATCTGTTTAACAGATATCATATTAGATATGAACGGGAAAGAAACCGGGTTTCTCATTCTTGATAATTTGGGTATGCTAGGAATATGTTTGGATGATACCAAACTAAAACCCAAATAGGATAAGTGCCAAATGTAGGTTATCCTAGGGATACCATAAGTATTGTACTTATACACCTCACAAGAAAATAATTAGATTGTACTCACCAATACGGTTTTCCTGAGAGGAATACCGATATGCAGTGGTAAGTGGGAGGATAGTATTACTCGATGGAAATCAGAGTAATACTGTTCAAGGCACTGAATCTTAATGGAACATGAATAGTTCATCCAGGATGAGACTATTACCATTAATCTTCGAATACACAAGAACCGCGCAGGTCGGACAGAGTCAGAAAACAACCTGGGGTATGGGTTTCTGATCTAACCTCATAAAGATGTGAATCTTATTGAGGAATACCAACTGACTACGTATGAGGAAGTGATACAAGATATCAACTCCCTAATTATGGCAAAGTGTCATGTAATCCGAAATGGATTCCATGTATATCAACCAGTTTGGATACTAGTTGATGTACCACAGGGCATTGTGCCTATTGGTACTATATGTCTTCTAGGAAGACATACATGGATGACAACATACCAACGTATAAAGCTAGGCTTTTAACGGAAAGGTATCGTTATCAACATTGTGTTGATTATGATTCAACCTTTTACCTGTTGCCACGGTAAATCCATTTGGATTATGCAGGTTATTCGATCCATGATTGGATTGAAGCAAGCATTAGGTTCTTGGAATTATCGTTTTGATATAATCATAATGGTGTACGATTTAATTCAAAACGAAAATAATTCTTGTGTATATAAGGAGATTAGTGGGAGCGCACTGACAGTGGTTGTCCTATAAAATAATGATAATACTTCATTTCTTGGAAATGATATTCCCATAAAATAAATATCGTCGAAAGCTTGGCTTTCGCAATACTCTCCTAGAAATCATACATTGAAAAATGTACGAGACCTGGTGTATCATACGCTTTGAGCATATGGATTCACAAACAGGCCAATCCGAGTGATAGTCACTGGATTGATGTTAAGAACATCCGTTAGTATCTTAGAGAACTAAGGATGCTGTGTCTTAGTCTATGGAGAAGGAGAACTTGAAGTGACTGGGGTCACTGTAGCAAGTTTCCTATAACCGATAAAGACGACTAAAAGTCGCAAACGGTGCTATATAGTTTGAATAACGGTAAAGTGAGCTGGAAATCTTCCATGCAAGATACTGTTACCGAATAAACAACAAATGCGGGTTGTTGTTGCAGCTGAAGCAACAATAGAAGTTTTGGGTCAATACAAATCTAATTAGATTAGATATAGTTCTGTTAGCAGCTGAGCTAGGCGTCAGCACAGGCTAAGAATTAATGGTCTCATCAACGATCCAGATACATACTTAGATACTCATCTGATTCATTCGGATCATACATCGTGGCGATGTGATGATCGAATAAATTGCATCAAGATGATAATCATGCAAATCCGCTGACGAAAGCATTTCTCAGCAGTTTGAGCCAACCGTACATAGTTCGGGTGTTAGACACTCGAGTGACTGGCTATAGGCCAAGTGGGAGATTGTTGGACAAAATGACCCATAGCGTCACTATTTGTACAGATCACGGTGTTGTTGTACAAATTAACTATGTGACAAATGAGATTGTACTCTCATCATTTGTGATTAGATCACCTTAGATATATAAATGAAGAAAGGTCCCTATGATTAGTTCCTGGACTGAGAAAGATATGAGACAGTATCAGTCCCCAAAGGTTTAATCATTAAATATCCCTAGCCGGAGTATTATCGAGACTGGACATCGATAATGCGGAATAGGCTAGTATTGCACTTGTGCGCGTTGTGAGGGCACAACGACATAGTTCTCATATATATAAGTATTGGATACTTATGCAAGTGCGATAGGAGGTCGTGTTTCACCGATGGTACGGGAAACAGCTTCGCTCTGGATAGACCCCTCGGAATCCCATTGGTATTATGACTATGTGTCTATGGGAGGCCGAAATCAAGGTAGGTGTGTATAGTCTTAACCTGAGACTTACATCGCTAATACTTACGATAATCGATAGACTTTGGTCTTGGTGGTACAAGGCTTTAACCGTTCTCTGCATACACCACTTCTGGGTTTATCAGAGAGTCGTAGTGTATTGGGTGTGATGTCAAGACGGAAGTATCACTCCAGTCATAGTGGAGATGATGTCACGCAAGATACGGTATTAGTGCTCTTAAGTGCTGGCCGGCCATCGGGATATTTTGACAAGGTCATGTATATCCGATTATAGAGACTAGTTACCAGACATCCGACATGTGCTTCGGACGGGGCATACACTTATCCAGCCCCAGCCCTAGCACGTGACTATCCGATACTGGGCCGATATACACAATACTACGGTATACTACGCTTGATACAGATCTATATATTCCTGTAAGAATATTTCTGGAGAATTGGGTAGGCATGGCGCTTTGCTAGAAGCCAACCTTGTCTTGTAACTCGGTATAAACGTAGTACGAGGTACTTACGTGTTCGGATAGTCCGACGACCGTATTTACTGCCAACATATCCGGAGATCTCATGGGTCGCTTCCTGAAGATTCACCGATGATGTATGACTCGCACTTTAATTAATCTGGGATTAATTAGAAGAGAGAGAAAATTAATATGGGATTAATCCCGGAGATATTTTATCTGCGATAAAATATTAATTAAAGAGAGAGAACGATTAATTTGGAATTAATCGATAAAATAATATATTTGATATATTATTAGAAATTGGATTTCGACGCGGAATTAAAATTGGATTTTAATTCGGGCGAACGAATTAATTTAGAATTAATTCGTTAGCGACGTGAATAGTGATTTCGCTAGGCGTAATCATTTAATTACGACGCAACGGAAAATTCGTTAATTTGGAATTAGCGAACCCGAGCCCGAGATTGTTTGCGAGCGCATTCGCATTTCGAATGCGAGTACGGCACGCAAGTCAAATCGTGCGTCAAATCACAAATCACATCAAGCGTCAAATCATTAGTCACTTTGAGTGATGTGACAAGTTGTCATTTGATTTGAGTGATTGATATGGTAGTTGAAAGGCATTTATGCTTTTTGCTTTTAACTTTTTTGAAAATTGAAAAAGTGGTATATGGCTTTATTATTTTGGAAAATATAAAAGCATTTTTCACTTTTTCTTTTTCAATAATCACTCTCTCTCCTCATTCACGCATCTCTCCTTTCCCTCTTTTTTTTCTCTTCTTCCACACACGGTTTGGAACCGATTTCTTCTCTCATTTTTGGTGATGGCCGAATCTATGAGAAGCAAGGAAGAAGATGTGGTGCTAGCACACACCTTGGGTTATACATAGGTGATAGGGAAACGAATTTATGAGCTTGGAATCTATTTTTGGAGCTTGAAGCTTTGAGCTTCCATGGAGTCATCAATGGCCGAATTTTGAAGGCATCAAAACAGCCCCAACCGAGCATCACAGCAGGTCAATGGAGTCCAAAACCGAGCTTCAACAATGGCAAAAACGCATCTTGTTCTTCGCATCCAAAACCGTTCAATGTGAGTAAAGTTTCCGCCTTATTCCTTTGTGTATTCATGCGAATTTTATGCTTGATTTCATGATTTTGGGACCTATATTAGAACTCTACAACAAGTGCCGCACGGACCCAATTTGGTGACACCAAAGTTTGGCCCGTGACAGTTGGTATCAGAGCGTGGTTCAAGTTGTGTTGGAAAATGGCTACGAGTCCTCCTCCAAAAACGCTCTTGGATGCTGTCGAGAAAAAAATAGTGGATATTGATAGCCTCGTCTCAGTACTCACGAACAAGACTTCAGATATCGAAAACCTTAGGCAAACTATCAAGGTACTCGAGGCCCTTACAGCCAGGGTAAATGCCCTAGAGACTCAAGCAACAGGTGCTAGCACTAGTGCCCCACGAGAAGAGGGAGATGCCAATAATTGGCAAGATGCCGTGAGCTCCTTGAAAGAGTAGTTGGCAGAGTTGAGCGTGAGGGTGAACCTCACCGCCCTCGCTGTCTCAAACTTGCCCATGACTACTCAGAACATAGAACAGAAGAGATCCAAAATCCCGGAGCCTAGAGTGTATGATGGTGTTAAAGACGCGCAAGCCCTCGAAAACTTCCTCTTTGACATGGAGCAGTACTTTAAAGATTCACGGATAGAAGAAGAGGGGGACAAGGTCTCAATAACCTTGATGTATTTGTCTGGAGATGCGAAGTCTTGGTGGAGGGCAAAACACATCGAAATCCAGGAAGGCCGATGCGCCGTTGACAATTGGGAGGATTTGAAGCGCGAGCTAAAAACTCAATTCCTACCAGGAAATGTAGCTTACATAGCTCGACGACAACTAAGAGACCTAAAACATACAGGCTCCATCCGGGAATATGTGAGGAAGTTCTCCGGATTGATGTTGGATATCCGAGACATGTCCGAACAAGACAAACTCTTCTATTTTATAGAGGGGTTGAAGCCTTGGGCTAGAACAGAGTTACAGAGGCAACGAGTAAAAGACTTGCCTTCAGCACAAGCTGCGGCGGAGCAATTAACAGATTATTCCCTCGAGGGACCTCCATCAAAGAGATCTACGCCGGCTCCTACTTATAATGATAGTGGGAATAAGAAGCATAGGAACTGGAACAACGATAGAAGTGAGGGAGTGGAGAGAGAATAGAGTCAAGTTCCTCGAACTTCAAATGGCCGGCACCTCAGAACGGTCCTCCAAATGGGAAGAAGCCCTTAAGTTGTTTTATTTGTGACGGGCCACATCGAGCTATGGAATGCCCTAAGAAATCAAGAATGGTGGCCCTCTTAGCACAAGAAGAAGAGGAAGAACGACGACGCCCGACTGAGAAGGGCCCAAAAAAGGAAGAATCTGGCCGAATGGTGGCATTGAGGATGCTCAATGCCCTTAACAAACAGCCAGAAACTCAGAAGGTCTCGGAAAAGGGCCTCATGTTTGTTGATGCATTAATTAATGGAGTTGCGGCAAAAAGCGTTATGGTGGACACGGGGGCCACCCATAACTTTGTTTCTACCGCCGAAGCGAAGCGTCTGGGGCTCAAGTTAGAGCGGGACGCGGGTCGTATGAAAGCGGTTAATTCATAAGCGCTACCCACGAGTGGGCTAGCGAGACAAGTAAGAGTGAAGATCGGCCCGTGGGAAGGTCGAACTGACCTTGTGGCGGTCCAGATGGATGACTTCGATATTGTGCTAGGAATGGAATTCCTACTTGACAAGGGGGCCATCCTTGTCCCAGCTGCAGGGAGCTTGTTGATTATGGGGGAGAAACCTGCAGTAGTGCCAGCAAAGGTAAAACCTCCCCCAGAAGGAAGACTATTATCCGCAATCCAGTTTAAAAAGGGGATCAAGAGGCGGGAGCCGACATTCATTGCTATCCCTACAGTAATTGGAGAAGGGAGAGAGGAAACCCCGGTGCCTGAGATCAACAAGGTTTTAGAAGAGTTTACTGAAGTGATGCCTGATCAGCTTCCCAAAGTCTTAACTCTGAGGAGGTCCGTTGATCACCAAATCGAGTTAGTTCATTCAGCTAAAGCACCAGCAAGAGCACCTTATAGGATGGCTCCACCAGAATTAGCTGAACTTCGCAAGCAACTAGATGATCTGTTGGAGGCAGGCTTCATCAGGCCTTCGAAGGCCCCATATGGAGCCCCTGTCTTATTCCAAAAGAAACAAGATGGAAGTTTGAGGTTGTGCATCGACTACAGGGCTTTAAACAAGTTGACAGTGCGAAACACCTACCCCATTCCCCTTATAGCAGATTTGTTCGACCAGTTGAGTGGAGCAAGATACTTTTCGAAGCTGGATTTACGTTCGGGATATTATCAGATGAGAATTGCCGAAGGGGATGAACCGAAGACAACTTGTGTTACCCAATATGGAGCATTTGAGTTCTTGGTGATGCCGTTTGGGCTAACTAATGCTCCTGCAACATTTTGCACCCTAATGAATGAAGTCTTCCATGAATACCTTGACAAATTTGTAGTGGTTTACCTAGATGACATTGTGGTTTATAGTACCACATTGGAGGAACACAAAATACATCTTGCCATGGTATTCCAGAAGTTGAAAGATAATAGGCTATTTGTGAAGAAGGAAAAATGCTCATTCGCCCAGGAACGCATCAGATTCCTCGGCCATATCATAGGGCATGGTCATATACGGATGGACATGGAGAAAGTACGAGCAATCCGTGAGTGGAACGCCCCAACCAATGTCAAAGAATTACGGTCTTTCCTTGGGCTTACCAACTACTACTGGAGATTCTTAAGAGGATACTCCAAGAAGGCGATACCCTTGACAGAACTATTAAAGAAGGAGGTGACATGGGAATGGACTGATGCATGCAGAGAAGCCTTTGAAAGCTTAAAGGAAGCGATGATAGAAGACCCAATTCTCATTCTCCCGGAGATGGCTAAACCATTTGAAGTTCAGACGGATGCTTCAGACTTTGCACTTGGAGGGGTGTTGCTTCAGGAAGGTCACCCTATTGCCTCTGAGAGTCGCAAGCTTTCCGAAACAGAACAACGATATACAGCACAGGAAAATGAGCTATTAGCAGTGATACATTGTCTGCGGGTGTGGAGACATTACCTTCTCGGGTCGAGATTTGTGGTGAAGACAGATAACTCCGCAGTCAGTTATTTCCTCACTCAACCAAAGCTTACTTCGAAACAGCCTCGATGGCAGGAGTTTTTAGCTGAATTCGACTTTCATTTTGAGCATAAAGCAGGATGTTTGAATCAGGTGGCAGATGCTTTGAGTCGAAAGTTAGAACTTAGTCATTTGAAGGCGTTGGCTAACATGTCTTTCAGCACCATCCGTACACCTATCAGAGAACTCATCCGAAACAACTTAGAGAAGGACCATGTCTCTAAGGCAATTTTGAAGTTAGTAAGGGAAGGCAAGGCTCGTCGTTTCTGGTTGGAAGACGGACTTTTGTGGACTAAGGGGAACCGCTTGTATGTTCCCAAGTCAGAAAACCTCCGGAGGATTCTCATAAAGGAATGTCATGGTACTTTATGGGCCGGCCATCCGGGTTGGCAGAGAACTCATGCATTATTAAAACAAGGATACTATTGGCCTCAGATGCGAGAAGATGTGACAGAGTACACCAAGACATGCCTCATTTGTCAGCAGGATAAAGTAGAGAAGTTGAAGACCCCTGGATTATTGGAACCGTTGAACGTCTCCAACAGGCTGGGAGAGCATCTCCCTTGACTTCATAACCAACCTTCCAAAAATTGGTGAACTAACCAACATATTGGTAATTGTTGATAGGTTCTCCAAATATGCAACATTCATACCAGCACCTAAGTACTGCAAGGCGGAATACACTGCTAAATTATTCTTCAAACACGTGGTGAAGTATTGGGGCGTGCCTAGACAAATTGTGAGTGATCGAGATCAGAGATTTGCGGGAACTTTCTGGTCCGAACTCTTCAAACTACTGGGTTCTCAACTAAACATGTCAACAAGTTACCACCCCGAGACTGATGGACAGACAGAGAGATTCAATGGGATGCTGGAGGAGTACTTACGCCACTTCGTTAATGCCAACCAGAGAAATTGGGTACAACTTCTTGATGTTGCCCAATTTTGCTTCAACTCTCAAAAGAGCTCCGCCACCAACAAAACACCTTTTGAAATTGTGATGGGTCAGCAGCCTCTACTCCCACACACAGTGACAGAGTATTCCGGGAAGAGCCCACGAGCTTTCAACTTCACGAAGGAATGGAGAACCAATACAGAAATTGCTCGAGCTTATTTGGAGAAGGCCTCCGCGAGGATGAAGAAGTGGGCAGATCAGCATAAAAGACCCTTAGAATTCCGACCTGGAGATTTGGTGTTGATCAAGTTAAATCCAGAACAAATACGGTTCAGAGGGAACAGAGACAAGAGATTGGTGAGGAAATATGAAGGGCCAGTTGTCGTTCTTAAGAAGGTGGGAAAAGCTTCATACAAAGTCGAGACTCCAGCGTGATGAAGATGCACCCAGTTTTTCATGTCAGCAGGTTGAGACCTTTTCATACAGACAATAATAATGCAACTCGCAACCAACTACGAAGACCGGAGATTGAAGAACCAACTAAGAAGAGAACCACGAGGGAAGTTGAAGAGATTTTGGCAGAAAGGGAGGCGACCGGAGACCAGCGACAGGGAAAGGAGTTCCTAGTGAGGTGGAGAGACCTGGGAGATGAAGAGACAAGTTGGGAGAGAGTCGAAGACCTGCAGCAGGTTACACAGAAGATTGAAGACTTTACAACCCTTCAGCGTCAAGACAAGAGAGCCGAAGATCTGCACCAACTGAAGCAGCAGAGTGAAGAGTTTCAAGCCTACCAGCACCGAGGTGAAGAGCAGAGGAGGAGCAGTTCAAATGTGTCAACGAGGACGTCGACAGATTAAGTGGGGGAGGATGTAACGCACCTACACTCCAAGCTTGTCCAGGGCCAATGACTTGCCCATGGCCGCTTGCGTGTGGTGCTATTGTGCACTTTGTATTTATTCTTATTTTATTTTATTTTCTATTTTAGGGGGTGTGACAACTCAAACATCATGTGTGTTTCCTAGTGACACTTGTGCAATGTCTTTAAAACCTCTTTAGGGGGGGTGACCCGGGCACCTTAGAAGGGCCTTGGCCACCAGCATACTAGGGGCTTTAGCTGTGTACTCCCTCGCCCTTAGTTGGCTTGCTTAATGAAACATGCTTCCTTTTGATTTCCAATTGCTATGTCCGAATGTGTTGCTTGAATGTGTATCCAATATGTCTCGCACATGTTTCATTATCTCATGCCTTATGGATGTGTGCTTGTGGATGTATGCTTTACTTTGTTGCCTAATAATGTTCCATTCTATAGATGGC
>SKCR01054031.1:0-36989 GCA_019454045.1 Zanthoxylum bungeanum | reverse complement strand
CAGGTTCCATCACAACTTGGAACACTCTTGTCACTAAATTCCTTACAAAGTACTTTCCCCCAGCCAGAACAGCAAAGCCGAGGAATGACATTACACCCTTTATAATAAATTAAAAGCCCGGCCCGGGTCGGGCTCGGGTTCGGGCTTTATCCGGCCCGTTTGTTTTAAAAAAAATTTAAAAAAATTAAAAACATACAAATACAAAATACATTCACACTATATGTAAAGACAATTCACAAATAAATCGAAAGTTTCATCAATAAATTAACAATTCAAATGCTACAAACAAATAAAAATGTTACGAACATATTTATATATTTTTTTTTTGGTTTTGGCCTGGGCAGGCCGGGCCAGACTGGATCGGGCTTGGGCTTTTCTGCCACCCTTACTTATAACTTTGATGGCAGAATTATTTCCAAGACTCCCTTATTATTAAAGAAAAAAGTTGTTGACTTGTTATATTTGGCAAAACAAAAATGAAAATATAATTTGGAACATGTGGAATTGAATATTGTTACAAGAAATTCGTTTTTGCAAAGACAATTAGGGTGGTGAAGATTTCAACAAATTTAAATTTCAATTGCTTAATATGAGGGATGTTTGTGTTATACTTTTTTTTGGTGTATAATTTTATGGTATTATAAGAAACTATTAAATTAAAGATATTTAATTTCCAATTTCCATAGATCTATTATATAAAATTTATTAATTGTACGAGTCAAATTTGGCTAAGAACCCAAATATAATCACATCGCGGGTCCGCATATCAGGCCAGTCTAATTAGCACAAGGTGACCATCAGCCCTTCATCCGCGTAAGTGGTTCCTCCACAAGGCCCACGAGCCCATACACCTCAGGGTAGGAAGCCCATGCAACTTGGGGGCCTTTAAGAGCCCATGAGACTTATACGGCAGTCTCATTCGACAAATATCGGGTCTGTCTATGCCTAAGTCCTTCCTTACTAAGGAGACTAAGTCTTTGGATTATGACTAACTACCTACAAACGCGGTAGTTTAGACCTAATCCTGAATATTCATGCACACTTAATACAATCCTACCTCTACTACCCTTTTCTAAAAGAATTGGAACTTGATCACTCCAAGGAATCCTAATCCAACTTAAATGCTACTTCACAACCTATAAAAGGGGAGGGGTTCAAGGGTTCAATTCATTGAAACTTGAGGACTCAGATTCGAGTTCTCAAAGTGGACATCACACCTTAAACACAAGCCCACCACCCTAACGATAATCAAGCCAGGAAGACCAAGGTAATCCTTAGCCTTGATCTTCCTTCACATTCTGATCGTCTACATAACTGACTTGAGCGTCGGAGTACCTACGACATCAACCGCACCGATGGGTAGATACTATGTGCTCATCTTATCTTTGTTTTGCAGGACTGTAGGTGTCCTGACATACAAATCTTGATTGTAGGCCGAAGGTGAAATTCAGCATCTACACTAATTTATGTTGTTAACCCATTAACATTGTATTGGAGATAAAATTTAAAATTACTGAATCAGAACAGGGAGGAAGAAAATATTAAATCTTGGCAGTCAAATGTTTTTTTTAATTAAAAAAAATCATAATAAGCAAAATCTTGGAAAAGAAAAAAGTGAAATAATTGGATAGAGTGAGTAGAGATGGCAAAATTTGAATTTGTTTTTATTTTTTTGAATCACGAAAAATATTTGGATTTGGATGTATATATATCCAGACCATTTTCAAATATTTAAAATTTGAATATGGATAATATATATTTTTATCAAATTTGGATCTTGATTTTTGTAAGTGTTCCTAGAACATGTCAAGATCGTCTAAGAGTGATTTATGTGTGAATAAAATCAAAAGAGTTGCGAAAAATACTCACATTGATCGGATGAATTAAATGCTTTTTATGTAATTCGGTGGAACCTCCAAGTCCTTCTTGAGTGTTTCCAACACTTGGGTGAGTTTCCCTATCACCTTGATTCACTCCTTTATGTGCTAGCAATAACAAATTTTGAAAGAAAAAATTTCTCCTCTAAGAAGAAACCCATTCGGCCAAGAGAGAGTTGTTGGGAGAAGATGAATAGTCACATTTTGTTTCCAAAAACTTAACTTTAAATAATGTGTGATGTGTTATTAATGCCCAACAATGAAAGTTGCCAACCACTTCCATCACCAAAAAGTGACATGTGATGTAAGTGATGTGGGTCCCACCCAAATTTGAATTCCAAATTCAAGTTGGCTTTACACAACACACTTTGGGCCCGGTTCGTTTAATCCGACTAAATGAATTTTCCGTCGCAACGTAATTAAATCTAATTTAATTAAATAATAATGCCTAGCAAAATTATTACGGAAGTCGCTTACGAATCAATTCCAAATTAATTCGTTCGCTTGAATTAAAATCTAATTTTAATTCCGCTTTGAAATCCGATTTCATTTAATATATCTAATATATTATTTTAGCCTAATTTAAATAAATTAAAAAGTAAAATCTAATTTCACTATTAAATTTAATTTACCGATTAATTCTAAATTAATCGCGTTATCTCTTCACGACGAATTTAATCCCAGATAAATTCTAGACCCAATTAATCCCAGATTAATTCTTTCTATTTTAATTAATCCCAGATTAATTTATTACCATAATTAATCCCAGATTAATTTTCTCTCTCACAATTAATCGTAGATTAATTTTATGTTTGAGTCAAACATCATCGGTGAATCTTTGGGAGGCGACCCAAGAGATCCCTAGATATGTTGGCAGTAAATACGGTCATCGGACTATCTGAATACGTGCATACCCGGTACCATATTCTCACCGATTTGCAAGACATGGTTGGCTTCTAGTAAAGCACCGTGCCTACCCAATTCTCCAGAAATATTCTTTAAAGGAATATGTAATCTTTGTCATGCGTAGTATACGTAGTATTGCATATTACGATCCAGTATCGAATGTCACATGCTAGGCCTGGGGCTGGAATTGTGTCTGCCCCGTACGAAACATATATCAGATCTCTGGTAACTAGTCTCTATAATCGGATAATCATGAACTTGTCATATTATCCCGATAGCTGCAGCATACAAGAGTACTAGTTCCGTATCCTGCGTGATCATCATCTCCATATGACTGAAGTGATACTTCCATCTTGACTTCACACCCAATACACTACGATTCTCAGTATACCCAGAAGAGGCGTACACAGAACCTGTTAAAGCCCCGGACGACCAAAACCAAAGTATACTGATTGTCGCAAGTATTAGCGATGCAAGTCTCAGGTTAAGACCAAATACACATACCCTGATTCAGATTCCCATAGACACATAGTCATACTACCAATGGGATTCTGAGGGGTCTATCCAGAGCGAAGCTGTTTCCGTACCATCGGTAAACAGAACCTCATATTACACTAGCATGAGTATCAAATACCCAAATATATGAGAACTATGTTGTTACGCTTCCATAACATGCACAAGTGTAATACTAGCCTATTCCGCATTATCGATGTCCAGTCTCGATAATACTACGACTACGGATATTTAATGATTAAACCTTAAATAGATTAATATTGTCTCATATCTTATTAATCCGGTGCTAATCATATGGACTTTTATCATTTATATATCTCGGTAATCCAATTACAAATGATAAAAGAGCAATTTCCTTTGTCACATAGTTAATTTGTACAACAACGCCATGTTCTGTACAAATAGTGATGCTATGTGTCATAATTGTCTAACAATCTCCCACTTGGCCTATAGCCAATCACTCAAGTGTCTAACACCTAACTATGTACGGGTTACTCAAATTTCTGCTGAGAAACAGCTTTCGTCAGCGGATTTTTAATGTTATCATCTGATGTAATTTTTTCGATCATCACATCGCCACGATGTATGATCTGATGAATCAGATGAAATAGTCGAAGTACATACTTGGATCGTTGATGAGACCGTGATTCTTTAGCCTGTGCTGTATCCTAGCTCAGCTGCTAACAAAACTATACCTAATCCAATTAGGATTATATAGATCCAAAATGCTTCTTTTGCTGCCTCAGCTGCAGCAATGTTCCGCTCTTGTTGTTTATTCGACAACAGTATCTTGGCTTGGAAAATTTCCAGCTCACTGTTCCGTTATTCAAACTAAATATGTACCCTTATTGCGACTTAAAGTCGTCTTTTTCGGTTTGGAAACTTGCAGCGGTGAACCTAGTCACCTCAAGTTCTCATTTCCCCATATTTCCAGAAAGCGTCCTTAGTTCGTCCAAGATACTCAAGGATGTTCTTAACATCAATCCAGTGACCATCACCTGGATTGGCCTTATAGCGTCTACATATGCTCAAAGCATATGAGACATCAGGTCACATACATTTCAAAAACGTACGAACTCTGGGAGGGTTGTCAGCAGCTTTCTAGATCTATCCCAGTAGATCTTTATTCCTAGAATAAAGCCTGCTTCTCCCAGGTATTCCATGGAGAATTTTAATGAAAGCCAAGCTTTCACCGATTATATTATGGGAATGTTATTGCTAAGAAGCAATACATCATCATCTTATAGGACATTCATTGTCAGTGCGCTCCCACTAACCTTCTTATAAGAATCATATTCGTTTTGAATGAAATCATGTACAATTATGATCTCATCAAAACATTGGTTCCAAGAACACTTTGCTTGCTTCAATCCATAAATGGATCGATTTAACTTGCAAACCTCGTTTGCATATTTCGGCACGACAAAACTGTCAGAATGTTGTAAACATCCTCCAAAAGGTTTCCGTTAAGGAAAGCGGTTTTGGCGTCCAGATGTCATATTTCATAAACTAAATATGCAGCATTAGCAAGCATTATCCAAATGGATTTAATCATGACAATAGATAAAAGGTTTCATCGTAATCGACACCATGTCGTTAACGATACCCTTTCTGTACAAGCCTAGATGTGTACATTTTTATGTTGCCATCCATGTATGCCTTCCTTGAAGACTCATATAGTACCAATAGGCACAATGCCTTCTGGTACATCAACCAGTGTCCAAACTTGGTTGCATACATGGAATCCATTTCGTACTTTATGGCACTTTGCCATAAAAAGGAGTCAATACCTTGTATCACTTCCTTATACGTAACCAGTTCGTCTTCCTCAATAAGATTGATATCTATATGAGGTGAGATTAGAAACCCATACCTCCCAGGTTGTTTTCTAAATCTCTCCAACCTACGCGGTTTTTGTGTATTCGAAGATTATTGGTACAGTTTAATCCCTGATGAACTGTTGGTGTTCCGTGAGGACTCGGTGCCTGGAATAGTATTACTCTGATTTTCATCGAGTTTTACTTTCCTCCCACTTGCCACTGCATTTAGGTATTCCTCTTAGGAAAACCGTATGGAGAGCAACAATTACATTGTTCTCTTGTGAGTTGTATAAGTACTATTCTTTGGTTTCCCTAGGACAACTTACAAATAGACACGTATCCGATTTGGGTTCTAGTTTGGTACCATCCAAATATTTAGTTATATGCCCAGCATCCCTAAATCTTCAGGAATGAGAAACCCGGTTTCTTTCCTGTTCATTTCTAATATGAAGTCTATCTAACAGATTTTTATGGAACCTTATTCAAAATAAGTATTGCACTGTTTAATGCGTATCCTGTGAAGGAAATTGGTAGCTCAGAGCGACTCATAATTAACCTTACAATATCCAACAAAGTTCGGTTTCTCTGTTCGGACACACCGTCAAATTGAGGTGTCCCGAGAGGAGTCCACTGTGAAAGAATACCATACTCTTTCATGTAATCGATAAACTTATATGTTTAAGTACTATCCATCACGGTCCGACCGTAATGTTTTAATACTTAGCCGGTCCGTTTTTATACTTCGTGTCGAAACTCTAAAAGTTTCTGACTTGTGTTTCATAAGATACACATAACCGTAATGCGATGGCACATCCGTAAAGGTTACGAAGTATTCATATCCACCTCTAGCCTAGCTAGACATGGGCCCACTTACGTCACTGTGAACGAGGGCTAACAGATCGGTGGCACTTGCACTTTTACCAAGTAAAAGGTGTTTTAGGCACTTTGCCTAATAAACTAGATTCATAGACATCATTTGAATTAGATTCAAATCCGTCCTAGTATCCACTCTTCGAAAGTGTGGATATACGAGTCTTGTTAATGTGTCCCAGACAACAATGCCACTTTTAAGTCTCAACAGATTTATTCAGTTTGAGCTTTTGTTTGTCATATTATATGTTTGAGATTCATTTATATTTTAAATATAAATACTGTTATTCACATCTAATGTGCTTATCTCAATATCATCTTTATAAACAAAACACTTAGTGTTCTAGAATATAAAGGTATACCCGCAATGGGTTAAACTAGATACATAGATAATGTTCATAGTCAAACTAGATACATTATAACAGTCACCTAATTTAAGTACATGCCCAAATGGCAGTTCCAAAACTTAGGTTTCTACGGCCAAAACAGCGACTCTCGTCCCGTTTCCGACTCATAGGTCGATCTCATCTGAAGCCAGTCTCCTGCTAATCAGAAGATCCCACACATCAGTACATATATTTATGTACCACATACAGTATCTAAAATCCAATTTTAAAACCAGTAGTGGACATGTTTATAACTAACATACCTGAAGTCGGACCCTTGTCCGTCTTCACTTCCTTCATGTCTGCCTTGTCCATACGGAAGTCAGGCTTCCAGTGACCCCGTTTGCCACAATTTAGGCAGACATCTTGGGATATGTCTTTTGTCTTCCCAGAAGACTGTGACAATTTTGCCTTTGCCCTTTTCCACATCCCTAGAATCCTTCGGCTAAACCTAGACCTTCTGGGATGTAGGAGTAAGATGCGTCTTGCGCTTCTTGCCCTTTTGCAAGCTCTAGCTCTGTCTCCTTGAGCATAGCCATTAACTCTCCAAGAATTTTCTATTGCAATTAGTACTTCTAAGATCTAAGAATAGATATATGAAGATCCTTCAATTTCAATATCATACTATATGGATATAATCCTTAGTTCTGACAAAGAAATTAAGGAATCATTGCGACATGCGTAACTGATTGAGCACTAAAGTTATCATCACCATGAGTCTTCCAAAGCTCATTCTCCACTATTTGCTCAACTCTGGGCTCAGGCCCGAGATGTCACTTTATCAAATAAAGTAACTTCTCGTCTCCCAGGACTATCCTGAGGTTCTATTCCCAATTTGAAAATTGAAGCCGCTTAAAGACATTTTCACTCAGGATTATGTTTTAAACAATAATCTTTCAGTTATCTTGATTCCAATAGTCCAACTATCCAATCAACGATTTCGGGTACAATCGAATATAATGATTACTATAGTCTAACTATATAATCAACTACTATTTGATTGGTTAAATTCAAATATGTTGATTACTATAATCCAATTATATAACCAACTATAAATAAAGTAGTTTGAATACAGTCCAACTGTTTAATTAAAACAACAATTGAATATTAGTCCAACTAATATATTTATAAATAATTAATGACGAAAATTTGAAATGAGCGCGTGTTGGCAAGTATCTGAATGAAATTGCAAATTTAATACTTGTCTCTCGCTATTTTTCGGCGAGCCTCTAACCCTCTGTGGAGTACTCGAGAAATCTAGTTTCCTAATGGGCTAGGATCCCGTTAAATAACACACAACATTGACTTTGGCCAATAAATTGTATGAAACTTAACTAGGTAGATCTCTAAGATCAATTGGATCCCATCCAATTCCTAGATCCAGTAGGTGGACATCCAAGTCCGAAATATATATCCAATATATGCCAATATATCTGATATATTCCCTAACATTTTTCCTCTGAATCAACTAAGCCTTGGTTTTGGCTTAACAAGCTTAATGAAACCATTTAAGCGGGACCCATTGACAGTGGGAAAGCTTCGTAATCGAGGCTGATGAACAAGAAATGACCTTGACTTTGGCCAACAAATCACAACTTGCCCAAGGCGTACGATATGGAACAAAGCCTTCATGATTCAAACACATCCGTGATGGACAAAAGTCTTGACTTTGGCCAAAAAACCAATGCCAATCTTGGATCTTGAGAGAGAATCACTCAATGGAAGGAAAAACGCTTAATATAAAATGAGGGTTTTTGTCGCGATTTGGCAACCAATTTATTATCTTTAATTAGGTCTCATCATACACCCTTAAGCATGCATTCTAAAAGCTTAATAAGGCGCAATAAAATTTAATAATGATATGCAGATGGATATACAACAAACTTGTTCCTAGAACAAATCTCTCTCTTTCCTCTGTCCCGCTAGCACTATTCATACTTCTACCCAATTACATAGTACTTCTAAAGAAACCTCATTTACATTTAGGGGAATTGGTGAGAAGAGAAATACAATGAGAAAAGAGGTAATAGGGTGGACACGCAGGTCCAATTTAATAAATTCTAAATTTATTACAACAATTTCCAAAATTGCCCTCACCCATCTAATATCCATCTGATATACATTATTCATACATACATCCAAGTATTCACACAAAGCATGTTATCAATTAATCTAATCCAATTAATTAATCTTTGATTAGTGACCATCCAAAGTTCAAACAACGATTTGATTTGCGCGAGTCTAACTCGTTTAAGAATAAATACTCAAAGTAAGTATTCTTGAATTATATCGAACTATAATTTTAAATTCAATTTAAATTGTATCCAATACTAATTAATACTTAATTCCAAATTAAATAATTACACTTTCAATAGTGCCTTTTAGACTTGGATTCCAAATCCAATCTTTATGGGTCTCAAAGGCCCAATTAGTATCCAATACTATTCAATTAAAACCCAATGGGCTTTTAATTAATTCTATAGGCATGGGCTTTGGCAATTATGGGTCAAACCCAAGATGCCAAGGCCCAATTAGGAATCACCCTATGCCAAAAATCAATTTAGGCCCATTAGGCACAATTATCATATTTGGACTTTATGGAAATGATTTTAGGCCCAATTGGATCCAACCAATTATCCTAAATCAAACTTGGCCCAACCAAGCCCATTAAGCCCAAATACAATAAATCAAATTAACTCATTATTCCAAATTACAAATTAATTCAATTCAAGTGTAATTTCCATAATTAATTAATTAATCTAATGCTTCCAAAACACTAATTAATTCAATTAATCATGCTCTACATTTCCAATTCATGTCCAACACAAATTGAAGCAAAATCAATCTACCAACAACATGCTCCATTCATGGCAAAGGCATAAAATTAACATCCAATTTTTGATTTCAATCCAATTAAATCAATAATCAATATTCAATTCATGCCATTTAACATATCCAATTGTCAAATTTCAAAAAATCGCCATGAATTTATTCTAGGGTGCATTCGGCCAAGACTAGGGAATTAGGGAAAAAATTATCCAATTCATTTTCTCAATTCCTAAGATGTAAAAATCCAATTAAACATCATCCAAGCTAAACCAAACTATCAATTTTGCATTTTCATGCTCCAAGCAAAAATATCTAAATTTAAAGTCTTGAACCCTAGAATTCCAAATCAAACTTAGATCGCTCTGATACAATTGTAAGTGTTTCTAGAACATGCCAAGATCGTCTAAGTGTGATTTGTGTGTGAATAAAATCAAAAGAGTTGCGGAAAATACTCACATTGATTAGATGAGTTCAATGCTTTTTATGCATTTCGGTGGAAGCTCCAAGTCCTTCTTGAGTGTTTCCAACACTTGGGTGAGTTTCCCTATCACCTTGATTCACTCCTTTATGTGCTAGCAAGAATAAATTTTGAAAAAAAAATTTCTCCTCCAAGAAGAAACCCATTCGGCCAGAGAGAGTTTTTGGGAGAAGATGAATAGTCACATTTTTTTTCCAAAAACTTAACTTTAAATAATGTGTGATGTGTTATTAATGCCCAACAATGAAAGTTGCCAACCACTTCCATCACCAAAAAGTGACATGTGATGTAAGTGATGTGGGTCCCACCCAAATTTGAATTCCAAATTCAAGTTGGCTTTACACCACACACTTTGGGCCCGGTTCGTTTAATCCGACTAAATAAATTTTCCGTCGCGACGTAATTAAATCTAATTTAATTAAATAATAATGCCTAGCAAAATTATTACGGAAGTCGCTTACGAATCAATTCCAAATTAATTCGTTCGCTTGAATTAAAATTTAATAATTTTAATTCCACTATGAAATCAATTTCATTTAATATATCTAATATATTATTTTAGCCCTATTTAAATAAATTAAATAGTAAAATCTAATTTCACTATTAAATTTACTTTACCGATTATTCTAAATTAATCGCGTTATCTCTTCACACGACGATTTAATCCCAGATAAATTCTAGACGCAATTAATCCCAGATTAATTCTTTCTATTTTAATTAATCCCAGATTAATTTATTACCATAATTAATCCCAGATTAATTTTCTCTCTCACAATTAATCCCAGATTAATTTTCTCATCAAGTCAAACATCATTAGTGAATCTTTGGGAGGCGACTCAAAAGATCCCTGGATATGTTGGCAGTAAATACGGTCATCGAACTATCCGAATACGTGCACACTCGGTACCACGTTCTCACCGATTTACAAGACATGGTTGGCTTATAGCAAAACACCGTGGCTACCCAATTCTTCAGAAATATTCTTTAAAGGAATATGTAATCTTTGTCAGGCGTAGTATACGTAATATTGCGAATTACGATCCAGTATCGAATGTCACATGTTAGGCCTGGGGCTGGAATTGTGTCTGCCCCATACGAAGCATATATCAGATCTCTAGTAACTAGTCTCTATTATCAGATAATCATGACCTTGTCATATTATCCCGATAGCTGCAGCATACAAGAGTACCAGTTCCGTATCCTGCGTGATCATCATCTCCATATGACTGAAGTGATACTTCCATCTTGACATCACACCCAATACATTACGATTCTCAGTATACCCAGAAAAGGCGTACACAGAACCTGTTAAAGCCCCGGACGACCAAAACCAAAGTATACTGATTGTCGCAAGTATTAACGATGCAAGTCTAAAGTTAAGACCAAATACACCTACCCTGATTCGGATTCCCATAGACACATAGTCATACTACCAATGAGATTCTGAGGGGTCTATCCAGAGCGAAGCTATTTCCGTACTATCGGTAAACAGAACCTCTTATTACACTTGCATGAATATCCAATACCAAAATATATGAGAACTATGTCGTTACGCTTCCATAACACGCACAAGTGTAATACTAGCCTATTCCGCATTATCGATGTCCAGTCTCGATAATACTACGACTAGGGATTTTTAATGATTTAACCTTACATGGATTAATACTGTCTCATATCTTATTAATCCGGTGCTAATCATATGGACTTTTATCATTTATATATCTCGGTAATCCAATTACAAATGATAAAAGAGCAATTTCCTTTGTCATATAGTTAATTTGTACAACAACGCCATGTTCTGTACAAATAGTGATGTTATGGGTCATAATTGTCCAACAATTTTATCATGTTTTAGCCTTATATTAATGTTTTTCCCATGAAAAAGATCAAATTATATCCTTTGTAACATCCCACATAATGCTAGGATGCTACCGGAAGGAGACAGGAAAACTGATCTCCATAAACCTCTGATGCTACTAAAATTCTGGCATAACCTCTACTAAAAATCATGAAACCTGGATCAAAGTCCAGCACCTCGAGGTGTCCTGATATTACATTCAAAATAATCAGTCTCAACTCATATTCTAAAAGACCGTTGGCCTGACAAATCTCAACTCATATGTAAAAAGGCCTCCGACCTGACAAATCTCAACTGATATGCAAATAGGCCTCAGGCCTGACATTAGATAGATAACTACAAACAACTACGTGCTCAGCACTATTAAAATTACACATATGATACAAATAAATAAAACTAAGGCTATGAGAGCCCATAACACATTCTAGAAAAATACGACTCAAGACCAACTTGACTGCATCGAGGTGATCCGATGTCTTCAAGACGCCTCTAGAATCTTCTAGCTCTTTAAGTCCAATATGAACCTGTAAAACTAGCAAACTGTTGGGGTGTGAGCTATAAAGCTCAGTAAGTAGCTCATGTCTTATGTAAATATGTCAAGTAACTGTAAGGACATAAATAGAATTCCAATATATGTAAATATCCACAAACTTATAAATTTCATCTTTACCTGATGGTCGTTTACGTATATAATACTATGATAATTTACTCATTGTACTGAATGTAACATTGTAGTATGCTTATCTTCTCGGTTCCACACTAAACTACGTATCTACGCAATTCTGGCATCTTATTAACTTATTACCTACCAAACCACCCAAACCTGTGGCTAAGGCCATCCTAAAGTCAGCATGTAGTAAAATCGAATCCAAAATGTGTGATGGTATTCAAGATCAAGTAGTGTCAAAATCCTATAAATGAAATTCTAATTTGGTAATTTGTTGGAAATCAATTCTTTTATAAAAGTAAGCATTTATGAAAAATGATTATCATGAAAATCTTCATAGTTGGAAATCACATAAAACCTTCTAAAAATTATTTTATCTGAAAAATTTAAAAGACATTGTAATAACTTTGTGATTAGGGGCGTTACGTATCGCCGTCCCCCTAAGAACATATCTGAAATCCTCTGTAAGATCTGATGTTTAGGGGCGTTACGTATCGATGACTCCCTAAACATCTAACTAGTGCCATGGGACGTTACATATCACCGTCCCATACGACACTGAGGCTGAGATCTAGGGGCGTTACGTATCAGCGTCCCCATAGTCCCGAATGTGGATATGAACTGGAGTCTAGATGCGTTACGTATCGTCATCCATAGCCCCGAATCTGTATCTGTTTTTTTTCTGTAAAATCTGATATTTAGGGGCGTTACGTATCGCTGTCCCCCTAAACACCTAACTAGTGCCATGAGGCGTTACGTATCTCCATCCCCCAAGATACTAAAACTAAGATCTATGGGTGTTACGTATCGCTATCCCCCTGGTCTTGGATCTGTATTTGTCAATGTGCATTGTGCCTATCTTTGAGTATGCAAAATACATATGCATTATCATAGCAACCAAATGAACATGTAATTCAAGCGATGCGATGCAATGATCCATATGCACATAAGTACAGTCAGCCAAAATCACTCACAAACTGGTGACATCTCATTCGTCCCATACATACAAAGTGGGTTCTGCCCTATTTCAACAAACATATCCATATGAAAAATTCTCACATGTGTAATCAAACATATCAACACATTTCATACAGCTGGACCATACTCAGATCAAAATTGTTCTAGCCCAAAAATCAAGCTGTAGTCTGGAAAACTTCATTAAAACTCTTTTACATCTCGAGTATTGAAATATGTTTTACTTGAAGATATGCTTATCTTTGAAAATGAAATGACAGGTTATACTAAAATTTTCATGCTCAAAACTAGCTTATTAAAACTTAAACATAACAATATATCAAACGGAGTCAATGAAACATAATGTCATCACCAAACAATTATCAGACACATTATTGGGAAATATATCTCCGGTGTAGAGTTTGACTGTATAAGTTATTGGTTACACTCTTTAAAAATCTAATTACAGAAACATCAGCTATATCTATTTCTAATCCTCAATACCTGAATACGCATCACTGTGACATCAAAGACTCACACTAATACTGGTACATCTATAACTGGAAGTCAGATGTCGATTTCGTATATGTTCCTCTTATAGCTCGCTATCTAGAAACTCGGTACTATGCATACTTTCAGACAATCTGTTTTTATACGTGCTCTTTACGAATCTCACTGACTATACCTCTCGCAACTCTCATTTCATGCTTTCTAAAACTCCATAACTACTGTTACATATTTTTTAAGAGCCTTCATTCTATACACATTCCATATACATATCTAAACACACAAACAACTATCGTACTTTTTCTACCTAAGGCGAGTTCATATTGAGGTACTTTTTGGGGTCCATGCTATCATTTCTCTCTCTTTCTCCATCTGTACCATAAAATACGGACGGTTAAGGTCGTTAATCATGGAAAACTTACTTAGAACATAAACTCCCCAACTTTCCGGGAAAACCCAAATTAAATCCGTTTTCAGTGATTTTAGTTTCATTACTCATAATACATCATTATACATTGTTCTATATCCATCCAGTAGCTCAAATATGCAAATTACGCATTTCCAAAAAATCTCCCGAAAAGTTTTTGAAAACATTGCAGAAGGATCCTAAGCCTTCTGAACCTCTCTGGAATTACTCAAATACTATCGTATCATCATAATTAATCTATATCCTTAATTACGTTCGTCAAATCACAAATGCATGTGAAACCCGATTTCATCCGAAACTCGCTTTGCTTATCAGATCTTTCAAATTCGCTCCGATTTCTTATGCGCTTTGATAGAATTCAGAAAGTGAGTCCGCGAAATTGAGTGAATTGCGTCGCTTAACTTGTCATGTAGGTCCCAGATTTTCTCCAGCACCGCTTCGATTTCGTCGGTTTCCATTTCCCATTTCATTTTTGGGCCCAAAAAAATCCGAACACACACGTCGCATGTCCCATTGATGTTCATTGCCCAGCACTTGAACCATTCAAGCACACGACATAAACAGAACCAGTCACGCACACAGCATAATACACAGTGACCATTCATCTCCCATGCGTCATCATATAATAACATATGTGCATCTTGCAATGTTAAACGTTGGTCCACCTTGACAAAATTTGATGAATAAAACTCACGTGATTTATACTTTAATCATAATGATTAAACAAATTCACATACCACTAACTAATCTCCAAAAACAGTAAATGAACATTAATAATATCGTTAATGGTTGATGATGATCTTGAAGAATTTACTTTACCGTAAGCCATATGTGTGTGTTCGGATCCACCACTCGGTCTTCCATGTTATGACTCATCACCAAAAATCCGTGAGGGTGGGTTCGGATTAACTCGCTTAATGTGAAAACTTTTCTTGTAAAATTTTCTCCTTTTTGGCTTTCTCTCTCTTTTCTCTCAATTTCAATCTCATTGAAAAGATTAGGTGGCTTGGGTTAGTTTGTGTAGAGAGAGCCTTCAATTTATATCTAGGGTTTAGGTTAATTTAATATATATTTACCAAATTGACCCTAACCCTAATCACACATATAAATATTGGCCAATGGAATTTTTGTCACAACAAAATTATTAATTTCAAAAATTAAATACAATATCAAATATCATTTAATTTTGAAATTAAAATTTAACATGTAACTTATATCATGATATAAATTACATATTTAATTTTTAATTAAATCAAATTTAATTTAAAATCAAATCTTATATTAAATGATTATCTAATAATCACTAATATAAAAACTATATATTAAACATTTTAATATATAATTTCAAGGTGTGACATTATATAATTATTAATCAAATTAATAATTATATCAATAAATAATTCTCAATTATTTATTATTTTTCAAGTGAGTTCATAATTGGACCATCCAATTATTCCATGGATTCCTATAGTGTAACGAGCTAACAATCTTTAATTAAATATTCCGAATTATTAACTCTAGGTTATTCCACTAAAAACCTAAAGTTGCACTCTCGTCACTGCAGATATATATTAAGCCGAACCAAGTCGGTGTCCATCGATATAGTCACTACATACGAATCGACCCTTCACGAGTATCTCGTAATTAGAGTCAGGTCATAATGTCCGTTATACCCTTCTAATTATTTTTTCCTTAAGTACCATTGATTCTATAATGAACGAATTATTCATAACCATTATGAATTTTAATCTTTCTATTCATAATAGAAAGACTGAAGCGCTCTAACCATTCAAGTACCGAATCAACCCTTAAGAAAGATACTCATCTATTTCTCACAAGAAGGAGTGAACTCCATATCTATGTAAAACGTTCCCAGCTACACAACATATCTAACACCTTACTTTGAGGCTTGAACTCCCTCATATAGTCCTCCTCTAGAAACGTAGTATTTGTCGATACAAATACTTTGTTATCATCAGGATTATAGAAGAATCCACCCCTAGTCTCCTTAGGATAGCCTACAAATAGGCACACCTGAGAATGTGGCTCCAACTTTGTAGTCTTATTCTTCAGCACATATGCTGGAAACCCCCATATGCAGAAATATCGTAAACTAGTTTTACGATCATTCCACAACTCTAAGGGAGTCTTAGGAACAGACTTAGATGGAACTACATTGAGGATATACATTGCAGTTTGCAGTGCATATCCTAAGAACATACTAGGTAGTGAGCTATAACTAAACATAGATCTTATCATGTCTAGTAGGGTCCGATTTCTCCTCTCTGCAACACCATTTTGCTGTGGTGTTCCAGGTGCTGTGAGTTGGGATATTATCTCATGCTCAACTAAGAATTCCTTGAAATCTCTGTCAAGGTATTCTCCTCCATGATCTGATCATATATTTTTGATTATTTTACCTAACTGGTTCTCAACCTCAGCACGATACTCTTTGAACTTTTCAAAAGTATCTGACTTGTGCTGCATTAGGTAAACATACCCATATCTAGAATAATCGTCAATGAATATGACAAAGTATTCATAACCACCTCGTGCTTTTACATTCATCGGTCCGTAAATGCCTGAATGAATTAGCTCAAGTGGTTGACTAGCTATTATACCTTTTCCAGTAAAAGGTCTCTTGGTCATTTTTCCTTCTAAACAGGATTCACAGACTGGTAAAGTTACGGGCTTTAAATGGTTTAAGGCTCCGTTCTTTATCAATTTATCTATCCGGTCAAGGTTGATATGACCGAGTCTAAGATGCCACCGATATGTGTGATCGTGAGAAATCATTTGCCGTTTAGTTTTAGGTTTCTCAACCTTAAACATTTCAGTATTGAGCAGTAACTTATATGTTAATGGTCTTAACACATTTAAGTTATCTCATAGTTTACTTAGCATATATGTAATCCATTTTTGAAATAATAACTATTATTATTAGATAAATGATAACCATCATGCAATAGTTTTGAAACAGAAATCAAATTTCCATGACAAAACAAGGACAAACACCACTTTGTTTGAATTCAAATAATTTTTATTTGAAAAAATTGAAAACTGATAACTCCAATTGTTTTACTGAAACAGAATTCCTTGTCCTAACTCTCATAGTAAAGTTACCTTAAGCAAAGTCTTTACGGATGTCAAGTAGCTGTACCTTTAGCATTCCCAGTGCTATTCTTCTTCACCTTTGCAGATTTAGAAGACTCGGCAACATTTACCTCACCATCGGACCTACGAGGATCCACAAGCGTGAACTCGTAATGGGTGAGCTCATTAAGCAGTTGGGTGAAAGTAAAGGTCAACATGTTCATAACATAGTTGCTTTAAACTGTAGGAAACTCTTCGGAAGAGTTTCCATAATCATGGTCACCTGGCTACGCTCGTCAATATGAGCTCCATGGGTTTCAGCAGTGTTGAGAAAGGTCATCATCCTCAAGATGTGTTATCGGACTGATGTCCGATCCTTCATCCTAGCAATCATCGCTGAGACCATGGCCTCATGGCGTTGAGGCTCCGAAGGCTGCCCAAACATGCCCTGCAACGACTCCATCATCCGAGATGCTAGAGCCATAGGTTGATGCTTTGCAGCAAGAACCTCAGACATCCCTGCTAGCAAGTAGCAGCGGGCTTTCTCATTTACTGCGACCCATTTCTGGTAGGTATCTCGCACAACTTGGCCAGCGTTTCTGGCCTGTTCGGGAGGACTCTCCTGTTGGATAATATGACCCATAGCGTCACTATTTGCACAGATCATTGTGTTGTTGTAGCAAATTGACTATGTAATAAGGAAATTGCACTCTCATCATTTGTGATTAGATTACCATAGATATATAAATGAAGAGAGGTCCCTATGATTAGTTCCTAGATTGAGATGATATGAGACAGTATCAGTCCCCGAAGGATTAATCATTAAATATCCCTAGCCGTAGTATTATCGAGACTGGACATCGATAATGCGGAATAGGCTAGTATTGCACTTGTGTGCGTTGTGAGGGCACAACAGCATAGTTCTCATATATATAAGTATTGGATACTTATGCAAGTGCGATAGGAGGTCGTGTTTCACCGATGGTACGGGAAACAGCTTCGCTCTGGATAGACCCCGCGGAATCCCATTGGTAGTATGTCTGCGTGTCTATGGGAGGCCGCATCAGGGTAGGTGTATATGGTCTTAACCTGAGACTTGCATCGCTAGTACTTGCGACAATCGGTAAACTTTGGTTTTGGTTGTTGGGGGATCTTAACTGGTTCTGTGTTCACCTCTTCTGGGTTTATCAGGAATCGTAGTGCACTGGGTGTGATGTCAAGATGGAAGTGTCACTTCAGACATATGGAGTTGATGATCACGCAGGATACAGAACTAGTGCTCTATAAAAGGTTGCAACCGTCGGGACAATATGACTAGGTTAGTATTGCCCGATTTAAAGAGACTAGTTGCTTGATGTCCGATATATGTTTCGTACGGGGCATACACATTTCCAGCCCCAGGCCTAACATGTGATCGTCCGATACTGGATCGATATACACAATACAATACAATTGTATACTACGCTTGATATAGATCTTAATATTCTTTAAAAGGATATGTCCGGAGAATTGGGTAGACTTGGTGCTTTGCTAGGAGTCGACCTTGTCTCGTAAATCGGTAGAACGTAGTACTTGGTACGTACGTGATTCGGGCACACCGACGACCGTATTTACTTACTATTTATCCGGAGATCTCATGGGTCGCCTCCGATAATACACCGATGACGCATAACTCGCACTCATTAATAATCTGGGATTATATAGAAGAAAGAGAAAATTAATCTGGGATTAATTACGGAGATATTTTATCTCGGATAAAATATCGTCTAAAGAGAGAGAACAATTAATTCGGAATTAATCGATTAAATTAATATATTCGATATATTAAAAGAAAATAGATTTCGACGCGGAATTAAAATTAGATTTTAATTCGGGTGAACGAATTAATTTGGAATTAATTCGTTAGCGACGTGAATAGTGAATTCGCTAGGCGGAATCATTTAATTACGACGCGACGGAAAAATCATTAATTTGGAATTAGCGAACCCGAGCCCGAGTGTGATTACGAGCGCATTCGTATTTCGAATTCGAGTGCGGCATCGCAAGTCACATCAAGCGTCAAATCAATCGTCACATCAAGCGTCAAATCAAAAGTCACTTTGAGTGATTGATTGATTGATTGACTTGATTGATTGATTGATGGAATGACACACATCACATCACTTTATTAAAGTGACTTGTGAATAGTTGATGTGTGTAGGTGGAATAGTGACTTGTGATAGACATTTACCATTTACTTTATTTTGAATAAATATTTTGGTAATTGTTTTAATAT
The DNA here is from genome assembly GCA_019454045.1 of Zanthoxylum bungeanum. Lineage (NCBI taxonomy): Eukaryota > Viridiplantae > Streptophyta > Magnoliopsida > Sapindales > Rutaceae > Zanthoxylum > Zanthoxylum bungeanum. The sequence continues at coordinate 17,529 of SKCR01054031.1, read as the reverse complement.
ATTTTTCTTGAAAATATATAAGGCATTATTCTTTGTAAATGCAAAATAAGTCATTACACATCTTGCCACCCTCTCTCTCTTTTCACGCCCAAAATGGGCTGGTTTCTTCTTCACATTCTGCTCACTGGCGTGAGCAAGATGGAGGCCATGAGTGTGTTTTTGTTGCAAATACACAAGTGCTAGCACACTTACGAAGGTTGCTAAGGTGTTATGGAGGTTCACCCATGAGGCTGGATCCATCCGACGGAGTTTGGAGCTTCAAAAGTGGATCCGAATCTGCCAAACCAGTGGGCGTCCTTAGGTAGTGAAGTTTTTGGCCTTGATTCGTCTCCAAATCGACTCAACCGATCGATGTGAGTATTCCGCTATCTTCGTCGATGTATTTACACATTAATTTCATTGCTTGTTTGATCTTGGGACCTTAATAAAAACCAACAATGGCATCAAGAGCTTAGGTTCAAGCATGAAATTTGTAGGGCTTAAAATTTGGGTAAATGTGATTTGAGCATGATTTGAATAAATTGATTGTTTGAGTATGCTTATAACATGTTTAATTTCATTTTGGTTGGACCAATTTGTTGAAAAATGATTTGGAATTATTTTCCCCAAATACTTTACCTTGGCCGAATGGTATATTGATTTTGGATTCTTGGAATTTTTGAATTTTGATTCATTTGATGAGTTAGAATCATTTAGGTTGATGTTAATTTGAATCGAATTGGATTGAATTGGAATTGAAAAAACCCCAAAATCTTCATGTTGGCCGAATAGGTTTATTGCCCCTAATGTCTTGGTAATTTTGATTTTTGAACATTGGATGTATTGGAAATCATTTAGGATATTGATTTGATGTCGATTGTAGGTTCGATTGGATCGAAACCGAATCGGACACAAAATCCCTCTTTTGGCCGAGAGCATGGAAGCATGTAATGGGTTTTATTTTACCATTTATGTGTTGGACATGTGATAATGATAATGAGCATGATTAATTGGACTAATATGGTGTTTTAGAAATATTGATTTAGTTGATTAATCATGTAATGCACTTTAGGTTAATTGAATATGAAATTGGATTTTGTATATTTAATTAATTGGGCCTAATTTTAGAAATTGGACTTCTATTGTTGTATTTGGGCCTATTGGGCTTGATTTATCATGTTTGGTTTAGGCCAAGTGGATTGGATCCAATTGGGCCCAAAACCTTAACCATAAAGCCCAAATGCGACTTAATGAACCTTTAAAGTTCAATTGGGCCTAATGGGCCAAGATTGATTTATGGGCTTATGGGGTAAATCCCGGATTGGACTTTGGTTATCGTTTGACCCGAGTTGACCAAAAGTCCACGCCTTATTAAATCAATTAAAAGCCCATTGGACTTTAATTGAATTGACGTTGGACGTTAATCGGTCTTTGAGACGCGTTACGATTAAATTTGGAATTTAAATCGTAAAAGGTTTATTAATAAAGTGCAATATTTAATTTGGATTGAATAGTGAATTAGTATTAAATGCATGTTAAATTTGATTTAATGATGTAGTTTAATTTAATTCATGATTCGTACTTTAAGTACTTATTCGTAAAAAACGAGTTTGACTCGAACAAAATCAAATCGTTGTTTGAACATTGGATGATCACTTAATTATAAGATTAATTAATTTGATTAGATTGATTGATAGCATGCTTATGTGTGTGAATACGTGGTTGTGTTGAATGAATAATGTATATCGGATGGATATTAGTTGGTGGGCAATTTTAGAAATTGTTGTAATAAATTCGATTTATTAAATTGGACCTGCGTGTCTAGCCTTATCACCTCTATTCTCTTGTATTCTCTTCTCACCTATTCCCCTCTATGTAAATGAGGTTTCTTTAGAAGTGTAGTGTAACGGGTAGAAGTAGTACAAGTGCTAGCTTGAGTGAGAAAGGGAGAGATTTGATCTAGGATCAATGTGTAAAGTATCCATCCGCATATCATTATTATTTATTTTCATACTCGCTTTATTATGTATTTAGAATGCATGTTTAAGGGTGTATGATGATGAGACCTTAACAAGATATTAAATTGGTAGCCAATTTGCACGCGAGAAAAACCCTCGTTCTATATTAAGCGATTATCCTTCCATTGAATGATTCTTGTTCAAGATCCAATTGGCATTGGTTTGTTGGCCAAAGTCAAGACCTTGTCAATTGGATGTATTTGAATCATGAGGGTTTTGTTCCACATCGGTGTCTTGTCCAAGTTGTGATTTGTTGGCCAAAGTCAAGATCACTTCTTGTCCAACGACATTGATTACGAAACGTTCCTTGTCAATGGGTCCCGCTTAACTGGAGTCATTAGGTTTGTTGTGCCAAAGCCAAGGCCTAGATGATTCGGAGGATATGGTCAGGAAAATGTATTAGATACATTGGCATAAGTAATATGTTTAGGACTTGGATGTCCACCTAACCGGATCTAGGAATTGGATTGGATCCAATTGATCTGTGAGATCTACCTAGTTAAATAGCATACAGCTTGTTGGCCAAAGTCAAGGTTGTATGTTATTTAATAGGATCCTAGCCCACTAGGAAACACGGTTTCCCGAGTACTCCACAGAGGGTTAGAGGCTCGACAAAAATAATGGGAGGTAAGTATTGAATTTGCAACAATCGTTCAATTACTCGCTAAACACGCTCATTTATATTTTACTCGTCGTATTAATCAAAAGTATTAGTTGGACTAATATTTTATGTTGTTTTAAATTATATATATAGTTGGACTATATACAAACTCATTCAAATTATAGTTGATTTTATAATTGGATTATAGTAATCAATATAATTGAATTAAAATGATAGTTGATTTTATAATTAGATTATAGTAATCAATATTAAAATTATAGTTGATTAAATAATTGGATTATTGTAATCAATATAATAAATAGTACCTTATTAAAATTGATTAAATAGTTGGACTATTGAAATCAAGAAAGAATTGAAAGGTTGAATATTTAAAATATATAATCCTTGGGATTAATGTTTTAAATGATTAATTTTCAATTGGGAATTAATAATAGGTTAATTTATTTGATAAAATAACTTATTATGACTAAGCCCATAATTAAGCAAATAGTAGAGCATAAAATCTTTGGAAGATTTATGTGATGATGACTTTAATGCTTAATTAATATACTTATAATAAATCTATCTTTAGATTTAAAAGTATTAAAATTGCAATTAATAATTCTTGGAGAATTAATTGACTATTCTAGTGGAGAAAAGTCAAAGTTTGCAATTGGGCATGTAGCACAAGGTGCACATCGTTTCGACATTCCGAAACCCAAGGCTTGGCCAAAGTTTGTGAAATATTAATTGACATATCCCAAAGTGACTACCATTTGGATATGGAAGACACGAAGGAATTAAAGAAAGGGCGAGGCTCTAACTTTAAAAATATTTGTCAAAGTTATGTTCACAACTAGTATTAAAATTAGATTTTAAATACTTAGTGTGGTACATAAATATATATATTGATGTTCAGAATCCGCTATGAGCTGGATAGTGACTTCAAGCCGAGATTTCTCTGCAAATCGGAACTGGACGAAAGTCACTGTTTCGACCGTGGATACCTAAGTTTAGGAACTACCCTTTGGGTATGTACTTAAATTAGGAACTGTTATAATGTAACAAGTTTGACTAGAGACATTATCTCTATATCAGTGTTTAAATCCATTCTGGATAAACCTTTTATTTCTAGAACACTATGTATTTCATTATATAAAGGATACTGAGATAAATACATTAGATGTAAATTACAGAATTTATATTTTGAATATAAAGAAAAATCTCAAACATATAAAATGACAAATAAATAGCTCAAATTGATTTGATCAATAGAGACTTATTGTGGCATTGTGTCTAGGACAAATTAAAGAAGACTCGTATATCCACACTTTTGAAGAGTGGGTACTAGGACTGATTTGACTATTCAAATGAGGTCTGCGAATCTAGTTTATTAGGTAAAGTACCTAAAATACTATTTACTTTATAATAGTATAAGGGCCACCGATCTGTCAGCCCTATTCATGATGAGTATGTGGGCCCATATCTAGCTGGGCTAGATGTGAACATGAATGTTTCATGACCTTAACGGATGTAGCATCACGTTATGGTTTTTTGTTTCTTTTGAAGAATACAAATCGGAAACTTTAAAGTTTCGACACGAAGTAAACAAACAGATCGGCTATAGTATTATTCCACCACGGTAAGACCGTATTGGAAAATACTTAAGCAGTAAGTTTCATATTTACATGAAAGAGTACGGTATTCTTTCATATAAGGACTCCTCTCGAGACACGTCTGTTAGACGGTGTGTCCGAACTAAAACCGAATTTGTTGGACATGATTAGGTTTATCACGAGTCGCTCTGAGCTACTATTTCCTTCTACATGATATGTATTTACAGTGCAAAACTTATTTAGAATAAGGTTCCATGAAAATCTGTTTGACAGATGTCATATAGGATATGAACAGGGAAGAAACGGGTTTCTCATTCCTGATAATTTGGGTATGCCAGGCACAACGTTTGGATGATACCAAACTAATAGACCCAAGTTGGATAAGTGCCAATATAGGTTATCCTAAGGGAAACCATACGTATAGTACTTATAAATCACATGAGAACAATTTGATTGTTGCTCACCATGCGGTTTTCCTGAGAGGAATACCGATATCCAGTGGTCAGTGGGAGTATAGTGATACTCGATGAAAATCGGAGTGATACTGTTCAAGGCACGAAGTCCTTAATGGAACACAAACAGTTCATCTATAATGAATCTGTACCATTAATCTTCAAATACACAAGAACTTCGTAGATCGGATAGAGTCAGAAAACAACCTAGGGTATGGGTTTCTGATCTAACCTCATAAAGATGTCAATCTTATGAAGGTATATCCACCGACTACATTTTGAGAAAGTGATACGAGGTATCGACTCCCTATTATGGCAAAGTGCCATGAGTCCGAAATGGATTCCATGTATAACAGCTATTTCGGATACTAGTTGTTGTACCACAAGGCATTGTGCCTATTGGTACATTAAACGTCTTCAAGGAAGACATACATGGATGGCAACATACCAACGTACAAAGCTAGGCTTGTGACGGAAGGTATCGTTATCAACATCGTGTTAATAACGGTTCAACCTTTTGCTTGTTGCCATGGTCAATCCATTTTGAAGATGCTTGTTGTTAACTGTATATTTCATTTATGAAATATGTCAGTTACAAATCAAAATCGCTTTCCTGAAAAGGAAACCTTTTGGAGAATGTTTATAACATTCTGACGATTTTGTATAACCGACAAACAAGGTTTGCGGATTATTCAATCCATGTTTGGATTGAAGCAAGCATAAATTTCTTGGAACTGACGTTTTGAAATAATCATAATGGTTTATGATTTAACTCAAAACGAAATAATTCTTGTGTATATAAGGAGGTTAGTGGGAGAGCGCACTGACAGTGAAATTCCCATAAAGCAATGGTGAAAGCTTGGCTTTCATAGATATTCTTTCATAGAAATTCTCCATAGAATTCTGGGGAGTAACAACTTTTATTCAAGGAATAAAGATCTACTGGGATAGATTTGGAGTTGTTAACACTCTCTGAGAAATTGTACATTTAAAATGTACTTGTATTGATGTCTCATACGCTTCGAGCATATGGAGTCACAATCGGGTCAATCCAAGTGATAATCACTGGATTGAATTAAGAACATCTGTTAGTATCTTTGAGAACTAAAGATGCTATCCTATACTATGGAGAAGGAGAACTTGAAGTGACTGGGATCACTACAGCAAGTTTCCAAACAATTAAATACTACGGTACTATAAAGTTTGAATAACGGTACAGTGAGCTGGAAATCTTCCAAGCAAGATAACTGTTACCGAATAAACAACAATGCGGATTATTGCTGCAGCTGAGGCAGCAATAGAAGTCTTTTGGATTGAAATAAATCTAATTAGATTAGATATAGTTCTGTTAGCAGCTGAGCTAGGCGTCAGCACATGCTAAGGAATTAAAGGTCTCATCGACGATCCAGATATATACTTCTATATCATCTGATTCGTTCGGATCATACATCGTGGCGATGTGATGATCGTATAAATCGCGTCAAACGATAATCAAACAATCCGCTGACGAAAACCTTTTCTCAGCAATTTGAGCGAACCATACATAGTTCGGGTGTTGGACACTTGAGTGACTCGCTATGTGCCAAGTGGGAGATTGTTGGATAATATGACCCATAGCGTCACTATTTGCACAGATCATTGTGTTGTTGTAGCAAATTGACTATGTAATAAGGAAATTGCACTCTCATCATTTGTGATTAGATCACCATAGATATATAAATGAAGAGAGGTCCCTATGATTAGTTCCTAGATTGAGATGATATGAGACAATATCAGTCCACGAAGGATTAATCATTAAATATCCCTAGCCGTAGTATTATCGAGACTGGACATCGATAATGCGGAATAGGCTAGTATTGCACTTGTGTGCGTTGTGAGGGCACAACGGCATAGTTCTCATATATATAAGTATTGGATACTTATGCGAGTGCGATAGGAGGTCGTGTTTCACCGATTCACGGGTACGGGAAACAGCTTCGCTCTGGATAGACCCCGCGGAATCCCATTGGTAGTATGTCTGCGTGTCTATGGGAGGCCGCATCAGGGTAGGTGTATATGGTCTTAACCTGAGACTTGCATCGCTAGTACTTGCGACAATCGGTAAACTTTGGTTTTGGTGGTTAGGGGATCTTAACTGGTTCTGTGTTCACCTCTTCTGGGTTTATCAGAAATCGTAGTGCACTGGGTGTGATGTCAAGATGGAAGTGTCACTTCAGACATATGGAGTTGATGATCACGCAGGATACAGAACTAGTGCTCTATAAAAGGTTGCAACCGTCGGGACAATATGACTAGGTCAGTATTGCCCGATTTAAAGAGACTAGTTGCTTGATGTCCGATATATGTTTCGTACGGGGCAGACACATTTCCAGCCCCAGGCCTAACATGTGATCGTCTGATACTGGATCGAAATACACAAACAATACAATTGTATACTACGCTTGATATAGATCTTAATATTCTTTAAAAGGATATGTCCGGAGAATTGGGTAGACTTGGTGCTTTGCTAGTAGTCGACCTTGTCTCGTAAATCGGTAGAACGTAGTACTTGGTACGTACGTGATTCGGGCACACCGACGACCGTATTTACTTACTATTTATCCGGGATCTCATGGGTCGCCTCCGATAATGCACCGATGACGCATAACTCGCACTCATTAATAATCTGGGATTATATAGAAGAAAGAGAAAATTAATCTGGATTAATTACGGAGATATTTTATCTCGGATAAAATATCGTCTAAAGAGAGAGAACGATTAATTCGAATTAATCGATTAAATTAATATATTCGATATATTAAACGAAATTAGATTTCGACGCGGAATTAAAATTAGATTTTAATTCGGGCGAACGAATTAATTGGAATTAATTCGTTAGCGACGTGAATAGTGAATTCGCTAGGCGGAATCATTTAATTACGACGCGATGGAAAAATCATTAATTTGGAATTAGCGAACCCGAGCCCGAGTGTGATTACGAGCGCATTCGTATTTCGAATTCGAGTGCGGCATCGCAAGTCACATCAAGCGTCAAATCAATCGTCACATCAAGCGTCAAATCAAAAGTCACTTTGAGTGATTGATTGATTGATTGATGGAATGACACACATCACATCACTTTATTAAAGTGACTTGTGAATAGTTGATGTGTGTAGGTGGAATAGTGACTTGTGATAGACTTTACCATTTACTTTATTTTGAATAAATATTTTGGTAATGTTTTAATATATTTTTTCTTGAAAATATATAAGGTATTATTCTTTGTAAATGCAAAAAAGTCATTACACATCTTGCCACCCTCTCTCTCTCTTTCATCACGCCCAAAATGGGCTGGTTTCTTCTTCACATTCTGCTCACTGGCGTGAGCAAGATGGAGGCCATGAGTGTGTTTTTGTTGCAAATACACAAGTGCTAGCACACTTACGAAGGTTGCTAAGGTGTTTGAGGTTCACCCATGAGGCCGGATCCATCCGACGGAGTTTGGAGCTTCAAAAGTGGATCCGAATCTGCCAAAACCAGTGGGCGTCCTTAGGCAGTGAAGTTTTTGGCCTTGATTCGTCTCCAAATCGACTCAACCGATCGATGTGAGTATTCCGCTATCTTCGTCGATGTATTTACACATTAATTTCATTGCTTGTTTGATCTTGGGACCTTAATAAAAACCAACATCTCCTCCGTCAGGTCAAATTTTAGGTCTTCACATACCAGGATATCATTCATGTTACTTTTCCATTTAACATAGTTTTCTCTCCCGTTAATTTATCGTTTGAGAGTATGGACATAATTGGAGAAACCATGGCTGAAAATAAAAAAACATGCATTAACATTCATTCATCGCATATTAGAATCATCAAATAATTTTGGCAATAAAATTAAACATGATGCATGAACATGAATAATGAATTAGAAACCTAAGAGAATTACTATGCCACGGAAATCTATCATCCCACAAGTAAGTGCCGTCGTATGGTAGGTCAAGAACTTGCATGATAGATCAAGACAATCTCAGTTGATTAGTATATGCAGGAATAACTCTTATTCCTATATTAAACAACTACCGTTTCATTCGATCAATGAATTTTATTAATAGTTAATTATTCCTTTATGTGTGTGACCCGCCGTTTCGGGATTCTTGGACTTAAAGAGTGAAGTGCCGCCGTAGGGTAGGTCAGTTCACAAGATACATCTAGAATCTATATCCTATCGGAATCCAAACCTGATATTGACCCAAAATTGACATCATCCGTAGGGGGACGAAAGCAAAGCCGTCTCTAGGCGCCTTTTGAATCTCACATTTTCGGACTAACAACGGAGATTACGGGATATATTGTCGTATATCCCTCTCCCACTCACTATTTTAAAATTAAGGTTTCTATTTATAAAATATCTAATATCTTATTTTAACTAGTGTGAATAAAATTATGGCGGCTAAATCATAACTGTTATTAACACTAGTTCATCATTAGTGACCTAACCAATTTTAACTCTTAAAATTTATATCACTAATTTTCATTAGTCTCTACTAATGCTATAACTCAATTAAACTAATTTAATTAGAGTGGTATTAGCGACCTATTATATTTTAACTCTTAAAATATTAGAACACTAATAGGTTTAAAATTTAGAATCCTAAAATGGTCAAGATTTATATTAAACTATTTAATTAATCTTAGTGCGTTATAAAATCCAATGGTACGTGGAATTGTATCCCGAGTGCAGACCACATTACCGTCCATTCGGATTTGGCTATGGAATTTATATCAGGGTTTCCATCCTATATACCAATGGAAGTTATTATGCACTAATTAAGCACAATATATTTTTGTGTGTTTTATTTTTGTAGGTAAAGTCACATTTCAGGATGGAAGACGTTCTCGCAAATCTTCACAAGCGTTTTCCTTCTCTCCCTCAAAACTCTATGATGAAAGTTTACAAAGCTCGCATGGAACGAACGAGACTCCTGATGATAAAAGGTATTCCTAATGACATTCGTTGGATTATTGAAGCATGGGTCCGATTGGCAGGTGAGTCCTCTGACTTTTTTGTGTCATATCTGCCTGGTTTAGGAAGAAGCACCTATGATAAGAAAAGAATAGCTAAAAGAATGGGTGTTTACTATAAATGTGCACGCATGACATGTAATACTCATTGTAGTTCTTTAGGAATGGTGTCTGATAACCGTGAAGATAAAATTAAATTCATTTGGGATGTCATGAGTAAGGAGTCTTTGGATGACATATCATTGACTCTTGAGATGCATTCCAGTCGATATGTGCATCACTCACGCAATTCACATATTACATGCACATTTTCTAAAAGAAATACAACATTTAAGTCTCAGGAATTTGACTTTAAATACCATTTTTGCCAATTTAAAAGAAAATTGGATATGAAGCTTGTCCTTGATGCATAGACGTCATTCAAGCCGTTACTTCTTCTTGTAAATATTATTTTCTCTTTGTATTTATCTAATAATTTTGATTTGTTTTGTTATTTTCTTTAATTTTCGCCGACAGGATCCATACTTTTTGACTTTTATGATATATTTTACTATTTAGCTAATAATTATCATTTGGCAGGTACTAGTGATATTATTACTCACCATTTTTCAGGTTTTTTTAAATTCAGCTCGTTATTGCACTCTTGAAGACATCCAGATCTGAGAAAGAAATACATTAAAAAAAATGGAAGCAACTTCAAGAAGACGAGTTGTAAACATCTGTGTGTTTTGCGGTACTAATGTTGGTTCGAAAGCAGAATTCGTTGTGGTAGCGTAGGAAATGGGTAGAGTCATAGCTGAAAGGAATATGCACATAGTATATGGCGGTGGCAATCTTGGACTAATGGAGTATGTTTCAAGGGCCGTACATGAATGAGGTAGTCAAGTTCTGGGAATCATCCCAAAACCCTTGGCGGAGGCGAATCTTATTGGACCATCAAACGGAGATGAATGCATCGTGCCAGGTATGTCCAAACGACTAGTTGAAATGATTAATTGTGCCGATGCTTTTATTGCTTTGCTAGGTGGCTTGGGCACGATGGAGGAAATTTTTACAGTGCTATCTTGGACGAACCTGAACATACACTAGAAACCAATTGGACTGTTTAACACTGATGGATTTTATGATTTTCTTTGTGTGTTTCTTGATGATGCCCGGAGAAATGGGTTAGTTTCAAAACTTGTAAAAGATATCATCTTCACTGCCAGAACTGCCTATGATTTAATTGACCAACTTTTAGCCTTTGAACCACAAATTGACCCTATCCTTTCCAAGATAAACTAGTCCGATAATGATCGTGGTAAGAAGCGTCGGATAAATCTGGATCTTAACCTTTAATTTTCTTTTTAGATGTAAAATTCCAGCTAACCATGCACTATCTTCTAAACTCTTCTTCTACGTTTTTAGACATTGGGGACAATGACTCAATTAGGTTTGGGGGATGGGAATAATTGATTAGTATTTTATTTTTTTTTAGTTGTTTTATTGTTTGGTTTTTAGTCAAAAATTTTCAAATGCTTGCTTTTTAGTCAAAATTTTCAAAAATTAAAAAAAAAATTAAAATTTAAAAAATAAAAAAATATTTTGTTTTTGTGTTTTTAATTGACCAATCAAGTGGAATGGTGTTTAAGATAGCCGTGTAAGGAATTTCCAACCCTGAGAAGTATCTCAACCTATTTCGTAACAAGTTAATTTTTCTTTATTTCATTTTGAATTATTTAATTTGTGAATTTTCCATAATACTGACTAAATTGGATCTTCATATGCTCAGTTGACATGTGTTATCAACATGCATGGTAACATATGGACATGAGTTGTAATAGAAAAGTTTGTAATATTCAGTGCTCTATTTAATTGGAGGAAGCAACTAAAAAAGCGATGGAATAATAAAAAAAAGAAATATCTAAGATCCGAGTAATTAAGTTCGTATGGGTGTTTTAACACCTAATGCCCTAAAGTCAACTGGTTTGGGAGTCACTGGCCCAAAGCTCGCTACACAGATTGAAGATGTTTTAAAAAATAAAGAAAAAAAGAGAGAAAGATATCTGAAATTCGAGTAATTAAGTCTGTAATGTTGTCTTAACACCTAGTGACCTAAAACCAACTGGTTTGGGAGTCACTGGCCCAAAGCTCGCTACATGGATTGAAGATATTATAAATAAATAAATAAATAAATAAATAAAAATAAAAATTCTATTTCTAAAAATGTGTGAATTCTGATATAACCTTAGGGTAAAAATATTACTCTCTTTTCAACTACACTTATGAATATTGTGGGCACAATGATTTGATTAATACTTTGTTGGTTGTGTATATAGAGAATGGTAAAAATAATCGGAGAATTTACTTACTTTGTAATTTAGAAAAAGAAGAGAACAACTATTAACTTGGATAAGAGTTTCACTTGTTCAGTCACTAACTGTGTTTGATCTTTTTTCTTTTGTGTGCATTTGACGTTTGTGGGTATCGTCACTGCAAGCCCTCACGAGACTACAACTCGTCCACTAGGGACACCTAGGGTTTTAAAGGCTTGTTGCATACGCTAAATGCAGCTGTGATCCCTACGAAAGTGGCTTAGTTAAATTTAGTTTCAGTTTTTTTTTTATTTTATTTTGTTGTTTTGCTCAAGGACTAGCAAAATGTTAGGTTTGGGTGTGATAGCGGAAAATATATCAATATTACCGCCCTTTTACCTAATTTTTGTTTAGTTTCTTGGTTTGATGAACGTTTTGATGTGTTTTTAGTTTATTTTGCAGATAAAATAAAAACCTGACTCAATGGAATCAATCAGGACGAAATATGGAACTAGTAAGGGTAAAAATTGTACTTGACATTTGGATTTTGAGGTTGGAAACCTGAAATGGCGTTCTAATGAAGTACAATTTCGGAAATTTCAGCTTTGCATAATTTTCGTATTTTGGCCATAACTATTTACTTCGATATCGGATTGAGGTGATTCTAGTTCCAGATTAAAAAAGACTCAAAGATCAACAACGTTGACCGTCATATAAATTTCGAATTATGAAGTCTTCATTACTGAAATTGAAAAAACATCCGTGAATGTGTTATGTGTAATTATCAAAGTCATTTTGAAAATCATAAATAAAAAAAATAAAAAAAAATGAAAATTGTCAAACTTCCACCAAATATGCTTGCATGTTTGGTGGAGGATTTGGTGCCATGTTTGGTGGAGAAATTGGTGGAGAAATTTGTGGAGAAATTGGTGAAGGCAAAATTTTGCCTATAAATACCAAGCCATTTTATTTGTAAATTTCATACTTTCCTTGGTTTCTTAATAAGGAATTAAGGATTGTATATTGTGTGTTTTATTTAGTAGTTTTGTAATGTATTTTTATTTTATTTTTAGTAATAATAGTTTGTTTGTTTTTACTTTCTTTTATGTTTAGAAGTTAATTTCCGCTAAGGGAAATGTGAAACTTTAATATGATAAGGTACATGGCTGTTTTATTTATTTGACATAATATGACACCACCTATATGGTCAGTCTTTAGGTGACAGATGATTACCGCCTATATGGCTGGTGTAGGCACTGCATTTTTACACATAAGTCCCTGTGATGAGTCTCATTTTGGAGACACTACCTTTTAAGTCACGGAGGTCACGGGAAACGGACATCGGAAGGGGAAATTCAGAATAAACAAGTTTCACTGTTTTCGTTAGTGCTACGTTCGTGTTTACATTCGAACGCCAAACAGATTGCGGGCGTTCGTGCCGCGTTCGAGGAAGCGTTCGAAACGGTGTCGGTAATTCTGGTTTTTGCTGCTAGCCTCACATCCACCCAATTAGCCCCCAAAGCCCATAAAACACATCCCAAATTAAATAAATAAATATTAATTTAAACATTAAACATTAAATAAAAATATTTAAACCATTTACCAATTAAATAAAATATTTACCAAACTTAAACTAAAATCATGCCTAATTTAAAAAAATTTGAATATATATCATATATATAACTAAAACCTAAGAAGATATAACCTAATTAAAATCAATCTACCCAATTAAAACCAATCAAATATTTGACTTCCGATCTAATAAGATAATTACCAATCTAAAATTGTATTCCTAAACCAAACCAAATCAATCCCTTGCTTTCCTTGTCCAACACAAATCAAATCCCTCTTTAATTAGCCAAATCCCTTTCCTTGTCAAGCCCAACCCTTTGCCTATAAAAAGAACCCTTCACCAACCTCTCAACCCTAGTCCCTAGCTCATACACACACACATAAAAACTACCGAAAGAACACACCCAAAAACAGTAAGCAAAAGATAAAAGGAAACGGCAGCGAAACCACAAGGAAACAGTAGCAAAAGACGGAGAACGACGACTCAAAATAGTAAGACAACGAACGAGAACAGTGAACCAGTGAACCGGAGAGTTGCGGAGCATCCACCCTTCCGAAGATCGTGTACCGTACATCCGAGAGGTGATTTAAAAGGTTAGACCTGAGGGCACTTTTTCATTGGTTTATATTCGTTTTTTTATCATTGAATTCTATTCGCATGAGAGTCGTTTATGGATGCATGTTATGGCTTGAATGAAATGGAAGAGTGTCGTTCTTGTGTTATAGGATGGAAACCCAGACGTAAATTCCGTAGCCGAATCCGAATGGACGGTAGTGCGCTGTACTTGGGATACAACCCACGTACCACTTGAGTAAACGGCACCTTCTCTTGTTTTGTGTTGCTTTCATTTATTTATTTTTAGTCACCTAAATTCTGCATGTTGCTTATTTATGCATGGTTCAATCGAGCGCATGGGCTTAGTAAGTGGAATGAAAGATCCCCTATGGGGAGGGGTTAAAGCCCTTCACCACGATGCTTTTGTCACGCCGGTTGATGTGTGTTCGGTGGATGCAAGACACGTTCAATCGGACATACTTAGTTGAATATGATTGTCTTTATGTTTGTATGCAGATGTGATGTGACGTGCATGGGCTTAGTATGTTGGTCTAAAGGTCCTCTCTTTGAGAGATCAAGAGCCCCAAAAGGCCACCTTTATGGCAGTACTTCGCCGCACCCCTTTATTTGTTGTTTATGTATTGCGTCCCATTTCATGCATCAGGTCTGTTCCCGTTCGAACGTTTACGAACGCACTCGAACGCGCATGCATTTTTGCCTTATCATGCATCAGGTCTCATTTCCGTTCGAACGCGTTCACGACGCCATACGAACGTGAACATTCTGTTTCATTTCCGTTCGAACGTGTTATCAAACACCATACGAACGCGAGCATTCTGTTTCATTTCCGTTCGAACGCGTTATCAAACGCCACACGAACGCGAACCTTCTGTTTACCGTTCGAACGCGTTTACGAACGCTACACGAACGCGCACACACTGAACTGAGTCTGTTTATCATATTCATACATAATTGCCTCTTGGTTGATCTTTCTTGTGTTATATAGCCAACCATATTATTTGTATCCCTGCATTTATCCATTCTATGTGTTCTCGGGATTGTATTCAGCATGATTAGGCTGTTAGCATGTTATTTGGTTATAGGTTTATGAGATAGTACTCAAGCATGATTAGGTTGTTCTTAGTTTTCCATATTATAGGATTGAAATATGTTCATGAGATTGCCATGTGATGTTGCATGTTGTGATGAACTTGTTGATGTATGCATATGAATTTAGAAGCATGATATTTTGGAAATAAATGTTATTTAAGCCTGGTTAAATTATTACATAAATCCTTTTATTACAAGTGACATAAGTAAGGGACCATTCCGAACCCAACGGTTTGAGGTATTCCTTTCGAGGGGTGAGTGCGGCTTAAATCTCATTTTCCCGTTCACACCGGGTGGCGACTCAATTACTCTCCGGTTTAGTCCCCGTGGCTACTCGTACTCCCAACTAGGCCGCGAGGCCTAGGACAGAAAAGTGTCGCCCAGATTCCTGTGTTCCCACAGTCTGGCGACTCCACTGGGGATAGAGAATCGGCCCCGAAATATTGTCTTGTGATGTTTTGGATTTATGTTCTAATTGACCGTGTCTATAGTGGATAAAGTGAGGTTTAATCAAAGGCATTTTGAGGCTAGGTAATGGTTTGGTGTCTTCCTTCATTCACTACCTTTCTAGAAGGAAAGCTGTGAAGGCCCTAATAGCCATCTACCTGTAGCCTATTAGTGATGAGACTAATTTTATGGACTAAGTTGTCGATGAAGAGGACTGTTATTTAGTGCCTAAAGCGGACACACGCGATAAGGCCTAATAGGCTTGATTAAGTGAGTCTCGCCCACCTTCCCTCTGGGGGATCTACAACGGGAAATTCATTTGACAGTCCGTCACAAACAATAGCTCATTGCACGTACCTTAGTGTATAAAAAAGGGTGCTTCACTTGGTTGCTCGACCTTGAGTGGGGAGACCTAGTTGTGGGCCATCCTTCGCCGGTGAGAGCCTTTGTCTGTACTCTTACTAACCCACCTATAGACCGGGTTGGCTAAAGTAACAATTATTTCCTTGAATAGTGCTTGTGGACCATCCTCATTTGGATGCAGTTGACTATTGTCAGAAATGCGGGCTTGCTGGGCCATTTAAACTGGGGCAAGTTCGCACCTTATGACTATTAGGCCAAAAGCTTCTGAAATGTTGATAGGCCATTATTGTAGAAATTATTATGTCATGTTTGCATCATCTTTCTTCTATGCTTGTGTTTGGGAACATCGTCGTTTGAATCCATTTGGACCATTTGTCATGGAATATGGGCTTGTTGGGGCCATTTAAACTGGGACAAGAACGTATTTCATGACTATTGGGCCAAAGGCTTCTAAGTGATTGATGGGCCACTTTTGATTGTGTTCGGAACGTTATCATTTGGGTTTAGTCGGGCCACTTTGTCATGAGATGTGAACTCATTGGGCCATTTAAACTGAGATGGGTTCACTCCTATGACGATTAGCCTGAAAGATTCTAAAATGATAACGGGCCGATTTGTTTGAGAATTATAGTTGATTTAGTATGTTATAGATGTTACATGCATCTCACGCACCCCATGCATACATACATCATGTTAACTCTTGTGTTCTGAAAGCCATCATAGATTCCCGTTGGGTTAGAAAAAAGGAAGACTCACCAAAATACTGAGAACAGACATGAGTGAATCAGATATTGAGGTATCCCGATAGATCAGTTGGAAAATGGCTTCGCCAAGATTACTGAACTGTTGCAAGCCTTGACTACTGCCATGACAAATATAGCTGTGCCCCGTGCCGGGGAGATTCTGAGAATGTAAGGCGTGAGGAGCCTCCGAATGGGTTAGGGGATGATGTCCCCTCTTTTGATGATGACATGGCAGAGTGTGCAACAGGCAAAGTGATTGGGTCTCAGGCAGAATTTCAGAAGCTTCGGGATCATGTTGAAATAGTTACCCGCAAAATGAGGGTAAGAACGAGGATTTGCTAGATTATGAGGCAATGACTTCGGAGAACAGCTACCAGCTCAGTTAAAATGCCCGACATGGCCAAGTTTAATGGGAACGGAGACCCGAGGGTCCATCTGCAGTAATATTCTCAGTCATGAGTTCAATGGGCCTATCACAGCGCCAAGTCCAAAAGATGTTTTTGGGATGTCACTCGAGGGGCACCTGTGTTTTGGTATCATAGCCTTGAGAAGAAGGTTAAGAAGATTGGAAGGAACTAGCTGATGCCTTTCTGAAGCAGTATGTTACGGACTTAGAGATTGCTTGTCACTCCGTGATTTGGAGAACACTAAGCAGAAGCCAGAGGAAAGTTTCAAAGAGTATGTGGATCGCTAGAGAAGCCAGCTTTTGAAAATGCAGACTCGGCCCTCAGAGAATGACCAAATCAAAATGATCATCAAGGCACCAAGCCTCTATTAT